>ML104554.1:0-155452 GCA_003697995.1 Taxidea taxus jeffersonii | reverse complement strand
TTAAAGTCTCCAACTATTATTGTATTCTTGTCAATGTGTTTCTTTGATTTTGTTATTAATTGGTTTATATAGTTGGCTGCTCCCATGTTAGGGGCATAGATATTTAAAATTGTTAGATCTTCTTGTTGGACAGACCCTTTGAGTATGATGAAGTGTCCTTCCTCATCTCTTATTATAGTCTTTGGCTTAAAATCTAATTGATCTGATAGAAGGATTGCCACCCCAGCTTTCTTCTGATGTCCATTAGCATGGTAAATTGTTTTCCACCCCCTCACTTTCAATCTGGAGGTGTCTTCAGGTCTAAGATGAGTTTCTTGTAGGCAGCATATTGATGGGTTTTGTTTTTTTATCCATTCTGAAACCCTGTGTCTTTTGACTGGGGCATTTAGCCCATTTACATTCAGGGTAACTATTGAGAGATATGAATTTAGTGCCATTGTATTGCCTGTATGGTGATTGTTACTGTATAATGTCTCTGTTCCTTTCTGGTAATACTTTTAGGGTCTCTTTTTGCTTAGAGGACCCCTTTCAATATTTCCTGTAGAGCTGGTTTGGTGTTTACAAATTCTTTCAGTTTTTGTTTGTCCTGGAAGCTTTTAATCTCTCCTTCTATTTTCAATGATAACCTAGCTGGATAAAGTATTCTTGGCTGCATGTTTTTCTCGTTTAGTGCTCTGAATATATCATGCCAGTTCTTTCTGGCCTGCCAGGTCTCTGTGGATAAGTCTCCTGCCAATCTAATATTTTTACCATTGTACGTTACAGACTTCTTGTCCCGTGCTGCTTTCAGGATTTTCTGTTTGTCGCTAAGACTTGTAAATTTTACTATTAGATGGCGGGGTGTGGGTCGATTCCTATTGATTTTGAGAGGTGTTCTCTGGGCCTCCTGGATTTTGATGCTTGTTCCCCTTACTATATTAGGGAAATTCTCTACAATAATCCTCTCCAGTATACCTTCTGCTCCTATTTCTCTTTCTTCTTCTTCTGGAATCCCAATTATTCTAATGTTGTTTCGTCTTATGGCATCACTTATCTCTCGAATTCTCCCCTCGTGGTCCAGTAGTTGATTGTCTCTCTTTTGGTCTGCTTCTTTATTCCCTGCCATTTGGTCTTCTATATCACTAATTCTGTCTTCTGCCTCATTTATCCTAGCAGTAAGAGCCTCCATTTTTGATTGCACCTCATTAATAGCTTTTTTTATTTCAACTTGATTAGACTTTATTTCTTTTATTTCTCCAGAAAGGGTTTTGATTTCTCCTGACAGGGTTTCTATAATATCTTCCATGCCTTTTTCGAGCCCGGCTAGAACCTTGAGAATCGTCATCCTGAATTCCAGATCTGACATATTACCAATGTCTGTATTGATTAGGTCCCTAGCCTTCGGTCCTGTCTCCTGCTCTTTTTTTTGTGGTGAGTTTTTCCGCCTTGTCATTTTGTCCAGATAAGAATCCGCTGTTCTCCTTGTTAAGTGAACTTAGTCTTGGCTGTATTTCTTTGATCTTCTGGGGGAGGGGGCTGTTGTAGTGATTCTCAGGTGTCTTTGCCCCAGGCGGAGTTGCACCGCCCTTACCAGGGGCCGGGCTAAGTAATCCTCTCAGGTTTGCTTTCAGGAGCTTTTGTTCCCTGAACGCGCTTTCTGTAGAGTTCTGGAGGACGGGAATGACAATGGCGGCCTCCCAATCTCCGGTTCAGAGGAGCCGAGAGCTAGGGGCCCCAGTCTTCAGTGCACCTTCAGAGAAAAGCGTTTAATCCCTCCAGTCTCCCTAGCCCACGTTTGTGCCGGAGATTGCGCGCGCGCGCCCGCCTGCAGACACCGCGGGCCCGCAGACCCCGCGGGCCGCCCACACCGCGGGCCCTCCGACACTGCGCGCACCCGCAGACCGCGCTCAGAGAAAATCGTGCGTAAGCAGTCCCAGACTTCTGGGAGTGCTCCGAGCTCACCCAGCCTGTGACCAAGCGTCTGTCTCTGGCAGAGTCCCACCTGGAGTCTCTGGACCCCGTAGATCCCTGAGCTCTCCGGGGTCGGAGTCTCCCCGGATCTTGTGGGGACCCCTCGCACAGAGCACCGGCCAGTGCCACAGAGCACCGGTCCGTGTCACAGACCACTAGGAAATCTCAGTTCTGTCTCCGCAGCCGACTTCCCCGCTCTAATACCTGTGAGCTCTGCGATACTCAGACACCCCCGATCCTTCTGTGACCCCGCGGGACCTGAGTCCACATTGTCCCCGTGAGGTCTTCACCCCAGTTTAGCCTCTGGAGTGATGTCCCTCCGTGGAGCCGACTTTTAAAAGTTCTGATTTTGTGCTCCGCCGCTTGCCGGGAGCCGGCCCCTCCCCCTGGGGTCTATCTTCCCGTCGCGTTGGATTCACTTCTCCGCTGGTCCTACCTTTCAGAAAGTGGTCGATTTTCTGTTCCTAGAATTGTTGTTTTTCTTCTCTTCGATCTCCTGTTGGATTTGTAGGTGTTCAGAATGGTTTGATAGGCTACCTAGCTGATCTCCTGCTGGCTGATGTCGTCTCAGCCTCCTACTTCTCCACCATCTTGACTCCTCCCCACCCTACAAAAGTATTTTTAATGCCTAGTATCTTTGTTCTAGCAAACAGTTCTACCTAACCCTGATGAGAAACCACGAGCAGCCTGGGTGAGAGGGCAATAGCTCTACAAATCTTACTGCTCTCATTCGGGACTAATTCCTTTAAAAATGTTCTCTGTAAACATGGGTGCTTTAAGTCCAAGTGGACTAAAAAAATAAAAGCAAAACAACCCAGAGCTTTTGTTACTTTTCTCCTCTTATCATCATAAACAGAAAGGAGAGACTTAGAAAAAATAATCTGACCTTGAATACAGTGGACTTCAAGGGAAAATATGAATGTATCCTTAGCTTGAAGTGGAACCTTTCATCAAATAGCAAACTTTAAAAAAAAAATGCTGACATAACCTTAAATTTGTAATAAGTACAGTGTAACAGTTGGTAGGACCAGAAGATTTCCAAGCAAAATCATTAATGCAGAAGTGGTACCCAAACACTTAGGTTGGGCATGCTGAAGACTGTATCACCAATCGTTCCTCTGGCAATGAAACAGTAGAAAGTGTAGAATGTTTCTTAATAATTTCCTACCTGCTGGCCATATTCCACTCAAGGGCTGGGTTTTGAGAATTTCTTTCACTCTCAGTTAGCACCCCTCCTGTGCCACTTTCCTTCTCTGGTTTTAGTTGATCCCACTGTGCAGTACCAATATTGATGGACTGCAGGTCTATTTGGTATTGTCTGTCTTCAATTTCTGATCCAGGGTCTCGGAGAATTCCCAAGTTCAAAGCTCTCCTGTAAAGGCGATGAAAAAAATGTAAACACATAAAATATTCTGTTTATTTTGTTCACTAACATAATATCTTTACCATTTTTTCTTCCTTTGGATTACTGATGGACTCACTGGGTTAATCAAATCTCTGAGGCAGGTTTTAGGAAGTAACCAGTAGGATAACTTGAAAATGTACTCTAAACTTATGTAAATAATCTACCCTATAATGATTTTTTACATTGTTCCCAGCAATGTATTGTTTTTCTAAGTACTTTCACATCCATGATTTCGGTTCTTGAGCTGCTGAGGAGGCTCTATTTTTATCACCATTTTTACTAAAGAGAAAATAATTCAGAGAGGTTGAAAGACAGGCAAAGATACTGAGGTAATTTGTGATAAAACCGCAATTTAGACCGAGGCTTTCTGACTCAAAACCCAGTCTTCTTTCCAGTGCTAATCATCTACCTTCTTCAGGCCTTTCATGTCTCCTGAGGAAAGAGAACAGAACTTTGTCAATCTACTGCACTTCCCTACCCCCTGCCCTTGGCTCTTTATATAACACAGTTGCCACACAGACTGAACTGTTAAGAAGATTACACTGTTTCTAAATGCAGACACACAGTGAGGATTATTGGCCCATACAGAGTTGAAACTTTGACCTTACTGGACCCAATGCTAAACCAAAAAATAAAATCATCAGTAGCATAAAGCTAAATTAGAGGAAGTAAATTATTACATTTTTTGTTAGGGTTTTAGAATGAAAATAGCAAAGCAATACAGCAGGAAGATAAGAACTGGGCTCAGGGTTTGGAGGCCAGATAAACCTATATTTGCATGATTTTGGGAACGTTTAGTTTTGTTGGTTCACAAATGTTTTAAAGTGCGTCATCAAAAGGAAAATATTAGGCTCCTATGAAAGTTTCAATGAACACAATAATATAGAGACCAAAAATAACTTCACTAGTACAAATACTAAAAAAAAAAAATCTACAACTGCAGCTATTCGAAAAAAATACAATTAATTACATCAACTGAACACTAAAGAAATTAATTGATGGGGGTGGGGTGGGGAGAAGGAAGCATGGGTCCTGGTCTGAAAACTACAGAAACAGGTAAGAATCCAATTAAGATTGTGCTGTGGCTAACTAAGCAGTGTGGGTCAGTCAGACCATGTCCCCGAAGGCTGGTCAAATATGGATGGAAGGTGGGTAACTGCAGTGACTCAAGATGGCAGGTGTCTAGGCCAGCTGCTGGGGAATGGAAACAGCATCTGTTGGGTCAGGCAAGGTACTACTGCACCAGACAAGGTAAAGTCTGAGGCTAATGAATTCAAGTGAAGAAAGGGGCTGGAAAAGAACTGGAACTGAATGAGCAGGCAGTTCAGGTAGGGTGATATCAGAATTATAACAGAGAACACGGAAACAAACAGGCATTGGTCTAGAAACCATAGCAGAAGCCAGAGAAAGAAATGGATGGATTCTCATTCCTAAAATTAAGAGCTCAACTTGTTGTTGTTGTTTTCCTTCTCTTTTCTAACTTAGAAAGAATTGCAATCTAGGAATAGGGATGCAAAGAAAAATAGCCTAAAATTTTACTTGAAGCAAATAATTACATTAGAAATACAGCCCATAAAATGGGATATGAACCTTTTCAATTTGTCCTAATGAAAGTGAAGAAAAAAGAAAGCATGAGGGTAGAGACGGGAGGGCGTAACATTTAGAAAAACCCCATTTTGGTACAATGTTCTCATTTTACCTTAGTATTGGTATAATTCTGCTTAAAGGCCCACCTCAGACTTCACTTTCTAGGAAGCCTTTCCTAACCAACCTTTCTCCAAACTCATCTCTCTCAAATCTGTGCTCTGGGGTTTCTCTATACTAAAAGCACAATAACATCACAAGGACAGGTCAGTTTTTCCCAAAATATCATACATTTCTTGAAGTCAAGAACTAACTCTCCTATCAAACGATCAGTAAATGCTGTTTCATTTCACACATGTGAACGGACACAAATCTTGACAAATCTCAAATGGAGAACCTTTATGTCCATAGCGGCAAGAAAATAGTTTTTAAGCAGCAAACTTTTGATTCAGATGCATATGAATTCAGATATATGGTAAACATCTTAGGCAATTAGTGGCCTAGCCTATTTCTTAGATTATTAATCCCCACACAAAAGTTACATTTCCTTATTTTAAACTAGCCAATGCTTTCTACACTTTAAATAAATTCCCTAAACATATTTTTAAGGTGAACTAAAATACTTTAAGAATCCTTGAAGAAAAAGTATGTTATGAAATACAGCCAGTGTTATATTAAAAGACAAAGTAAGTCAGCCCAGCATTAACATCAGTCTATTTCCCTTGGCACATGGATGCTGTATAATCACAAGATTAAAACCACAAAACACTGAGTTTCATATCAGAGTTTTCCATGTAGGCTTGAAATATCCCCCATTTTTTTCTTGGTCTTAAATTGAGCTATATTTCTCCTATCTACCCCCGGAGAACATGACTTCCCATAGGTTCTTCTTCCCTATGCAAATAGTTTTGTATCATGAGCAACAGTCAGATACTTCTAAGTATGCTAATTTTAAAATTCCAAACTTTGGGGGGCCCTGGTGGCTTAGTCGCTTAAGCAGCTGCCTTCGGCTCAGGTCATGATCCCAGGGTCTGGGGATCGAGTCCCACATGGGGCTCCCTCCTCAGCTGGGAGCCTGCTTCTTCCTCTCCCTCTGCTGCTCCCCCTACTTGTGCTCTCCTGCTCTCTCTGAAAAATAAATAGATAAAATCTTTAAAAAAATAAAATTTCAAGCTTTTTAAGAATCAGGGTTGGAGATTTTATTTAATTTCATACAAAAGCAGAGAATATATCTGCCATTTTAACTTGATTTGAAAGTTCAGTGAAATTTATAATATTTGGGTATGTAAGTCCAACTTAAAAGCTAATTGCAAAACCATTTAAATCTGACTTGTGGAAAAACAGGATAAGTGAAAGATTCACGTGAGTTTTACCCTTAGACTTTTTCCAATGATCATGAGTATGAAGACATTATTTAACTTCTCTGTGCTTTAGTTATTTCAATAACTAAATACACAGATAAGTAAAATATATGACTAGAAGTTATTCATAAAGAGGTCCATTATAAATTTAATGACCATTTCTGAATAGAATCTTTTAAGTTCTGAATGAATAAGATATCTAATCTAATAAGATATCTGGTTCTGAATGAATAAGATATCTAATCACCAACTAATCACAGATGCACAGGCACCAAGAATAAAACAAAGTCCACTCTTCTAATTATGAAAAACCATAATGAAAACGATAAAGGTTTAGTATTTCCAGGGTTATCTGTTTCTAAAATACAGCATATCAGAAACCCTGAATGTACCTTCTGACTGAAACAACTAGAATGCTTGACAAAAATTTAAAGTTACCTTTTTAAACACATCTTAAAGCTGCCACCAGAGAAACTTCAAAGTGTCCCCCCACTCCCACCCCGCCAACCCCTCCCAAATCGAAACAAGGGAAACTAATAAATAAGCACCTGCCAAAGCCAGCTTTTGCTCTTAGGGTTTCTGCTGAATCCTGCAGACACTGATTTTCTTCTTTGATAACTGCACGGGAGATAAAGCTCAAGGCCCACCCAAGATGATGAATCAACTTAATTGCAGACCCTACATATAAAGCTGGGGTCACAGAGGGCTACATACATGGTGAAAGTGTGAATTAAAAAGAGCCCTCCTGAGGAGCCTCTTGGTGATAGAGCAGTTCAGGATCTTAGATTGCAATAGTGGTTACAAGAATCTACATGTGATAAAACTGCACAGAACTATATACACATAAACACAAGGAGAACCCAGAGAACCTCTGAATCTGAATACAGCTGTGGAATGTACTGATGTCAATTTCCTAGTTTTGATATTGTACTACAGTTATGCAGGAGGTTATGCAAGACTTGAAATGACAAAACTCTCAGAAGAAAACATAGGGGGGTAAGCTCCTTGGCATCAGTCTTGGCAATGATTTCTTGGATTTGACCCCAAAAGCAAAAGGCAACAAAAGCAAAAATAAATAAGTGGGAATACATCAAATTAAAAAGCTGCTCATCAAAGAAAAGTATCAACAAGATGAAAAGATAACCTCTGAAATAGAAAATTTTGTGAACCCTATATCTGGTAAGGAGTTATATCTCAAATATACAAGGAACTCATACAACTAAGTAGTAAAAACACAACCAATTTTTGAAATGGGGAAAGGATCTGAAATAAACATTTTTCCAAAGACACACAAATGGCCAAGAGGGAAATGAAAAGGTGCTCAGTGTAGAGCAGTGAAAATACTCTGTATGTTACTGTAATTATGGATATGTGTCATATGTTATTTATCTGTCCAAATCTACACAATGTGTAACGCCAAGAGTGAATCCTCATGGAAACCATGGACTCTGCATGATGATGATGTGTCACCATAGTCAATCAGTTGTAACTATGTACAACTCTGATGGGTGGGGGATGTTGGTAAAGCTCCAAAGTAATGAGCTACACATAAAAAGGTAGAATAAACAACAACAACAACAACAAAAATAGAGGGAAGGAAATAAGAACAGAAATCAATGAAATAAAAAAAGGCAGGGAAGGATCAACAAAGCCTAAAATAGATAATAGATAATAGTAGTCAAGAGAAAAAAAAAAAAAGAGTTAAAGACAGAAGGCCTAAGAAACTAAATTAGCAATAAAAAAAAAACCACAACTATAATGCTTCAGAGATTAAACAGATAAGAGGACATTAGAAAGATTTCTAGTAACAAAATTTTACAACTTATTGTGGAAAAAAGATCTCTTATCTAACTTATCACTGTCCCTAAAGATATTTTTTATCCTTTTCACCATGGGATGAATATAAAGGTTGCCCTCTCATTTCTTCCACATATAATGCTACTTTCGCCTTTCATAAGTTCTTTCTCTATGTAAAAATGACTACTTTAAAACTATATCCTGACAGTTAAAACTGCTGGTCATGTAATAACTAGTGAAAAGCAACCACGTGCTTCCCTGTTCCGTGCCTTACTCAAGACTGTCAAAACTCTATCTTCCTATCTCAAAGGCCACTAAACAAACTTGCATTCCCTCATTCAAAGAGTATTTAGTGAGCATTGCATGCCAGGCCCTGTGGCAGGCCCTAGAGATGCTGGATCCCTCTGTGGTCCCTGCCCTAATAACAGCTTACAGTCTAGCTGCGGATTTACAGGGAATAGCAAAAAGAGTCAATACTATAAAAGGTTAGGTATAGAATGTAACTGGAAACACAAACGGGACCCAGATATAAGGGACCCAGGAAAGAGGAAGAAGTGCTTAAGGGAGTTCAAAGCAGCCGAACCTCATTCCATATAATGAAAAAAATTTAAAAAAATTATTTCAGACAGAGGAAACAAGAGATTCAAAGGCCAGAGGTATGAGAGAGCAGCATATCCAGAAAACCTGAAAATGTTCTGAACAGCTAGTGTGGAGAGAAGTATGGAAGAAGTAAAGCCACAGACTAGTGAGGCTTCAAGCCACAGACAGGCCCTTCCATCAGAAAGCGTCCGAGAACAGCACCAGGCCCAGACTTTGGGGGTGGAGGGGTATGGCCCACAGGTCACGCTTGCCCAGCAAATTGGCATTTTCTCCTCTGCCAAAAGGGTTACAGAAATTATGTATTAGCACAGTAGTCAAGACTAGAGAAAGATCTGAATTTCTGTCTTAATTGTAAGAACCAAATGAGATAAGGAGCCCGGCATAGAGCTTGACACATCATAAAAACCTCAGTGACTATTAGAAAAAAAAAATCATCCTACTTTGATTCTCTCTTCAGCCTCTGTATAAAATATTAAATAACAGTGAAATAATTAGAAAGTGAGAGGAAGAAAGACTCACCAGATAAAGTACACATTTGGATTCTGAAAAAACAGAAGCCTAAAGCAAACAGCAGCACTGACCTTCCATGGAATTAATCAAACTTGGGTATCAAAATACCCAAGGTATTTTTTTTTCTTTTTTTAAGATTTTATCTATTTATTTGACAGAGAGAGACACAGCAAGAGAGGGAACATAAGCAGGGGGATCGGGAGAGGATGAAGCACGCCTCCTGATGAGCAGAGAGCCCAATGAGGGACTTAATCCCAGGACTCTCAGATCATGACCTGAGCTGAAGGTAGATGCTTAATGACTGAGCCACCCAGGCGTCCCTCTATCCAATGTTCTAATTTGTTCTGTTTCATCAATCTAAAAACATTTTAATAGCGTTCTGGGTTAGTTTGTAATAAACCCCCGACTTTCTAAGACAGGAAACAGTTCGTCGTGGACAATTTAGGCCAATTAAAAATATAGTTACATCTTTAAAAAACAGATTTTCTTCAATAATTTCTTAGTCTCCTGAGATATCGAAGCCAGGAAAGAATGTATTCTTGTACATTTTCCCAGGTATAAAATTTAAATCACTGTTACAAATAATACAGGTAGGCCATTTGGCTTATTAGCTTAGGTTAATAAAAAGATGAAATATATTTTAAAGAATTAGCTCTTATTCACAAATTTTGTAAGTCTGGTTTGAGTTTTCTCTGATAGAAATAAATACAGGGTAATTTTTTTCAGACTTAGATAATAAAATCTAATTTTTCTAATTACATGATCCATATGACTTATTTTCAATTCTTTAAAGTCAGAAAACACACAGTGGCACACTGATTTACTTCATTTTCCACAAAGTACTTGTTTTTTTCCCCCTCAACTTGAAATAGTCACTTTTTAAGGTATAAGATGCCCATTTTGTACAAAGTACTTTATTTTTAATACTAAATTTAAAAAACCATTCAAAATGTTTTCATTCAAATACCATATATTAACTCCTATTAAGCACTCTGAGAGGAAGATGTCTTGTGAAAGATGTATTTAACTAGATCTTTTTAAGATATAAATACATACAGTCACAATTTGATGATAATTAATTTTCATTTTTTTCAAATGCTGGAAATAATTTTACAACTTTTAAAATGTGATATTCCCTAAGCAAATGACTTTTAATTTAAAAATAGCCAGTTAGATCATATGATCTCCCTGATATGAGGAAGTGGAGATGCAACGGGGGTGGGGGCTAAGGGGGTAGGAAAAGAATAAATGAAACAAGATGGGATCGGGAGGGAGACAAACCAAAAGAGACTCATAATGTCATAAAACAAACTGAGGGGGGAGGGGGGAGGGGTGTTGGGAGAGGGTGGTGGGATTACATTGTATGTTTATATAAAAATAAAAAAAATTTTTTTAATTTAAAAAATATTTTTAAAAAAGCCAGTTAGAAGTGAAAAACAATTTTACTTCAAAGCCAAAAGCAAAAATACATTTTAATCAAGAGAGCTTTGATTTAGTGCACTGCATTTTCACAGCATAAGAAACAACTGCAAAATCACCAGAGAAAAGAATTCTAATAAAAATGGTACTTTATTAGAGAACTCATCAGAGGAAAAGAGTTTTGTGGCTTTAGTGGGGATCAGGATGCCTAATATTAATAATATCTACCTTACAAAAACCCCCCGAATATCCCAAGTGTCCATCAATGGATGGATGGATGAAGATGTGACATACACATACATGCAAAAGAAGAGTATTCAGCCATAAACACACACACATACACAGAAATCATTTGCAACAATATGGATGGACCTTGAAGACATTACGCTAGTAAGTCAGAGAAAAACAAACACTGTGTGATCTCACTTATATGTGCAATGGAAACAAATGAGAGAGATCAGAGAAAGAAATCAGACTTTGGTTATCAGGGGCTGGGGACAGGAAGGGGAAATTGGAGAAACATGGTCAAAAGGTACAAACTTCCAGTTCTAACACATATCAGTGCTAGGGATGTAATGTACATGATAACTATAGCTAACACTGCTATATGATCTACAGGAAAGCTGTAAGAGAGTAAATCCTAGTTCTCATCACAAGGAGAAATTTTTTCCCTTTACTCCTTATCTTTTTATTGTATCTATATGAAAAGATTGATATTAGCTGAATCTATGGTCTTAATTATTTCACAATATATGTAAATCAAACCATCATTCTCTAAATCTTACAGTGATGTATGTCAATTATTTCTCAATAGAACTGGAAAAAGCCAATATAATACAAACTTGTAGTTACAAGATGAATAAGTAGTTTTGGGGATCTAGTGTACAGCATAGTGATGATAGTTAATGGTATATAGTAAGAGAAGATCTTAAGAATTTTCATAAAAAAGGTAACTGTAAAATGATGGCTGTGTTTAATTAGCTTGATCGTGGTAATAATTTCAAACTATACACATATCAAATGATCACTTTGTACACCTTAAACATATACAATTTATCTCAATAAAGCTGGGAGAAAATACAGGAAAATACCTTTTTAAGAGAAGCTTATATTGTATTACTTCCTAATTAAGTTTTTTTCTAGAAATGTTTGATATTATAAATAGAATAAAATTTTGTCTTAAATTCACGTACCTCTAAAAAGTCTATGAGCTTTGCTCTTTATCCTTATTACAGTCTTTAAGACCTTTTAGCAATTCAAATCAGGAAAGGGGGTGAGTTAAGATGCCCATAACTTCCTTGCCCTTAACACAAAAAGCTGCTTTATTGGCTAAAGTGTAGGAGTTATAATTGTAATTGCTTTGCCCTTCCGAAACTCATCTCCCATACCATTTGAACCATTCAGCAGGTGGTGTAGGAGGATAAACTAAAGTCTGCAATAGTTGGTCAATAATATAATCATAAGGAACCAAAGAAGACTTTAAGTATATAACAGGAAACATAGCTTTAATGTTTTCCTTTTTAAATTGATTTAGTCTGGGTCAGGCCTTTTGTATGTTTACATAAGGAACAGCTCATGTTGAACCATTTATACTGCTCACTGCTGAATAGGCATATCTTGCGAGCTCACTGTGAAGAAAAAAAATTCATTACTTACAGCTCAGTTGAGATCTACAAAACGTTAAACAAGCCAGAAAATAGGAATGTAAAAAGAAGTAAAATTTCTATGCCTTGATTCAATTAAATTAATCTGCATTTTTATCACCAAGTATCTATAGCGACAGTAATTTTGAGAGTATACAGGGTAGGGGGTATAAATAGTTGACCGGGCTGAGGACTACTGCTGATTTCCATGACCAATGGCAGGGGTTCTTATCCTCAGAGGGCAGAAGATTGACCAGAGAGCTTGTTAAAAATGTTAAGTTCCCACCTGCAGAAATTCTGATTCAGCAGATCTGGATTGGGCTGAGGAATATGCCCTCTCCCTTATTTGTTTGTTTGAATGCAAACTAGCATTTTTACTGATTTTAAAGCCAAATTCTAATACTGAGAGCATCATTTCTTTGACCTGGAACACAAGTCTGGTATCTGAAGTGAAAGTAGCAAGGACAAGAACCAGTAAATCCAAGGCTATTTCTTTTATAAAACAGAGAAATTAATACTTGTCCTGCTTCCTTCACAGAGTTGTCTCTGCTAATTCACTTCACCCTTGAAAGCTGGGTCAGTGTCTATTTTCTCACTTCCGTGTACTTTGCCATAAGACTTGACACATAGTAGGCTTTTAATATATCAAGTTAAATAAATAACAAATATTCTTTCTTTCCTTTATTTCCCTTGGGGACTGTAAGCAACCATTTTTTCTTTTTCTCTCCTGTACCTTGAACCTTCAAGCAAATTGTGTTGAAGTTAGTCTCCTTGGAAGAGAGAGAGGCTCTCCCTAGAACCCTGCATCCTCTCTGGCTACCACCCTTTCTCTCACAGTCCCTTTTAACCAGAAACTTATCTTTCTCTCAATATTTCTATTTCCTCACAATTTTTTTTTTCTAACCAAGAACAATCAGGTATCACCTCTCCTTCTCCTCTGAAAATTTCCTGGAAAAGATGTCCAACTGATTTTCTAATTGTCAGATCTAGTGGATGACTTTTAGGCATTAAATCACCTGACTTTTTTGGGTATTCAAAATGGCAGCAGAGCACACTGGTGATGAGCACAGACTGCACACTTAGCCTGCTGGGATGGATAATTCTAGCTCTGCCACCTACCATTGGGTACCTTTGAGCAAATTAAATTTGCCGTGCTTCATTTTAATCATCTGAAAAATGAAGTCAAATGAGTTCCTTCATGCCAAGTAATACCTGACACAGAGTAAATTATTAATATATATTAGAAGCTATTATTATAACAATCTTTCTCATTATTAAAATTTTCTTCCATGAACTTGTGTACTTCCACACTCCCTCAACTGTCCTTCTCTAATTTCCTTTACTGGATTCTTTTTTTCTGTTTGCCCCTTCAATATTAGTGACTTCTAGGGCTCCATCTTTAGATTTTATGTTTTATATATATTTAGTAGCATGACTGATTCACAAATGTCACTATATGTACTTCTCAATTGTATCTCCAATGAAGGAGATAGGTTTCTTAGGATCCCCTTACATTTTCTGGCCCAGCCCATTATATGATGAATGGCATTCATTTGAAAAACAGTTGGCTATCACTAGAGTTCCATGGTCAAAGAAAGCACAGTATAATTCAACTGTATTAAGAACATGAATTTTATTTTTTATTTTTTAAGATTTTACTTTTAAGTAATCTCTATACTCAATGAAGGGCTTGAACTTTGAAGGCCAAGATCAAGAGTCACATGTTCTTCTAGTTGATTGGGTCAGCCAGGTACCTCAAGAGCTTAAACCTTTTTTTTTTTTTTTTTAAGATTTTATTTATTCATTTGACAGAGAGAGAGAGAGAGAGATTACAAGTAGGCAGAGAGGCAAGCAGAGAGAGAGAGAGGGTGGGGAAGTAGGCCCCCCGCTGAGCAGAGAGCCCGATGTGGGGCTCGATCCCAGAACCCTGAGATCATGACCTGAGCCAAAGGCAGAAGCTTAACCCACTGAGCCACCCAGGCGCACCAAGAGCTTGAATCTTAATATCAAAATTATATTCAAATTCTGGTTCTATCATTAACAAGATACAGATCGTTGGAGAAGTCAGCTAACTCAGTGAATATCAGTATCTTCTCCAAGGGGATAGTGGTACCTAATTACATAGGATTTCTTTGGGATTAAATCTGATAATTTGAATTAACATGTTTACTAACCATACATGTCACCTGGTTAATGTTATTACTACAGTGTATAAGAAAGAATCCACTGGCCTGCTTTCAGACTGAATCCACTTGTCTCACTTATAAAATCCAAAAGTAGACTGATGATACAGAGACGTTAGTTTAAACATACAGGCCCTACGATAATTCCTTGAGTATAAACAGAACATTACCTAAGAAAATGATTTCTCTAGATTTCTAACCCAAGTGATAAAATGAACACTAAAACATTCATCATGTATTTCACATTCTCATAAGAAAGAAGGGGTTTATGAGAATAAAGGAGCAAAAATAAGGAGTTATACAATTATTAAATTATTTTTAAGAATTTCATAGCTTTCAGAAACTAAAATTCATTTTTAATACAAACTTTTAAATAAATAAATTCTACTTTAACAAATGGTTTTATGATGGGGCAATAATAAAACTCACCTTTTTACAGTTATACAAAATTAAATGATCATGTACACAAATCCACAAAATGGAGTGTAGAGTAGTAATAATGACATGGCAGCAGTATTTGTCAGTTATTTTTTTATGGGTAAATTATAGGCAATTTCATTAATATACAGAATACCTCTTTCTGAAAGTTTCTCAAAATATCCTCACTGGTTAAGAAAATAAGAAGCTAGATTTTCACATTTTATCTTAAGGAAAATATGAGCTTTGAAGTTATTTTTGTTTTTTCCTCCAGCAGTCAGACCTGAGCTGGTAAGTCCTCTTTTGCTCACAAGTGTTATAAATGGGGTATATATTTTTAAGACAATGTAAGAAGATACAGGGTATACAATGTATGGTCAAAGTGAAGGTATATCAAACTATCCCAAACAATTCTCATCACATTAGAAATATAATCCAAAGAAATGAAGTAACTAAACATGTACTGCATTGAAAAATTTGTTGATGTGATCAAAGAACCCTTATGTGATCTCAGAGAAATTACTGACAGACACACTACAATATAGAGAAATGAATATGCTACTTCAATTTTATAAACTAATTATGTTACTGATCTATTTTTTTTAAAGATGTGTTTATTTTAGAAAGAAAGAGAGAGAGAGAAAGAGAGAGAGAGAGAGCATGGGAGAAGGGGGAAAGGGTGAGAGAGATCTCAAGCAGGCTCCCTGTTGAGCATGCAGCCCGATATGGAACTCAATCCCATGAACCTGAGAACATGACCTGGGCTGAAATCAAGAGTTAGATGCTTAACCGAATGAGCCACCCAAGCTACCCCATGTTACTGATCTTTAGTAACATTGATTATTCATTTATCAGAAGGGTTTTTGAGCATGCAAGGATATAAAGTAATTTATATTAAGAGTTGTATGAATTAACTAAGTATAAATCAGGCCAAACCTACTCTTTTTTGGTTTAATGATAACATTGAGAAAATAACATCACTATTATAAAACTTAATATTATAAATATGGGCAAATGACTAAGTTTAAATACTTTTAAAAATATACTGGAGAAATACAGACTTGACAAAAACATAGTAAAATGGATTTAGAGCTGGCTTATTACTAAATCCAAATAATAACTATTTGGAATCAAGTTCCTAATAACATGACAGAGGATTTGGCTCAATTCAACAGCTTTTAGCATTAATTTTAATGATTAATATAAATCAGCCTTATCAAATTTTCAAATGACAAATATATATAATACTATATCTCAAAATACTGGAACAGAGTCAAAACTAGTAAGATGAAATTTAAGAGGAACAAATGCAAAATTCCATATATATAGGTTCAAACAGCGAGCTCTACGAATACAGGATGTGAAAGAGATTGCTTGACAACACTTCACCAAAAGAGGAAAAAAAAAAAAATAACAACATAAGAAAGCCTAGAAGAGTTAGGCTGGATTATGAGAAAGAAAAGAAATATCAAAACCATTGTCAAATGTCATTGCAGCCTTTTAATTTTTAAATAGCATAACACACACCATGCATATACTATAAAGTTTCAGAGGATTAAGCAAACTTCCTTATTACACTAACAAAGTACTATAATTCTTAAATACTACTCTTATATTAATTTTAAACATTAAGCTTTTTTTTTTCTTTAAAGCAGGGGGAGTGGGAGAGGGAGAAGCAAGCTTCCCACTGAGCAAGGAGCCCGATGTGGGACTCGATCCCAGGACCCTGGCATCATGACCTGAGCCGAAGGTAGAGTCTTAACCCGCTGAGCCACCCGGGTGCTCCCTTAAACATTAAATTTTAGAATAATTTCATTAGAATAGTTTCATTTCAAATAATGTATAATAATTCCTTGACAACATGAGATCAAAGTTCTTTTTTTTAGAATGTTACAATATTATATTACAGGTGTGTTTATATAAAATTCTCACAGATTTTCAAAATATCCAAGTACCTGCCGTAAAAGTTAACTTCATTTATGTATTAGAACCTAGAATGGTTTTACTTAGCAGTATATTTTACTATAATTCCCCAAAGGTGACTTTGAAAAACTAATTGTAAATGTAGTAAAATCCTGCATTCTTCAGGTTTATTTAAATTTCATCTCTCTAGGCTTTGGAAGATGGTAATACACTAAATAGATGAAATTTATAATATGTCTTTATTAAAGAGACAGACCTCCTACTTGCTTCTAATGTTTCTACAACATATCTCTGGCAACATTCCTGATTTATGATTCTTCTATAATATCTACCATGGCTACAAATCAATTCCTATTATATAAATCATGAATTGTGTGTTAACATATTTTATTCCAACTGTGTTAACATCCTTTTTCATTCAGATATTTTTCAAATCTTTATTCAATTTTTTTCATTTTGTTTACTCAAAATAATCGGTCTTGGTACTTAATGGGCTCCCTATTTGTTTCTAAATCCAATTCGAGCAACCTATTTGAAACTTTCTATAAAATTCTCCTACCATTTTAACATTTCCTCTTTATTAATCCATCATTATCCATCATCTCCTACTCTTATAATTATGTTTACAAAAATAGACTTCCTTTCAAAAATCATTGAAATCAGGAGTCATAATTGGCTCCCATTTATTCAAAGTCTCCACTAATGATTTTTTAGCAATAATTGCAGTATTTAATCACACTGGTAAATAATTAAAAACAAAGCTTTGAAAGACTAATGACACAGAGAAATGTTCAAAGTACATTATTAGATAGGAAAAGCAAGTTCTTACTACATTTATAAATATCTTCTGTAATAAGGAAAAAATTTTTAGCCTTATAAAAATATTTCTACAAAAGCAAACTGCAGCTGAATTAGTTGGACTACATGTAGCATAGTCCTCATATTAAGTTGCCTGGGAAATCTTTAATATGATTTCTAACAAAGCCATTTCCATTTACCTCTTACTAATCACCACCCACAGGATGTGATATGTAGACTTCATTTTTTAAAAAGATTTTATCTATTATAATTTTTTATAAACATATAACATTTACAAACATATAATGTATTATTAGCCCCAGGGGTACAGGTCTGTGAATCTCCAGGTTTACACACTTCACAGCACTCACCATAGCACATTGTAGACTTCATTTTACAGATGCTGATGATTTAGGTAAGGAGGCTGGGTAAAGGCAGAGTCCAAATTGGAAGCCACACCTTCTGACTATAAATTCAGACTTTTCTATACTTAATAGAATTGTTTTTCAAAATAAAACACAAGATTATACTTTTTAAAAATAAATGTATATAGATGGGTGAAAAACTGAGAGACTTCAAATTAATAAAGAATATTTCCAAGAATATGGACTAGAGCAGATTTACAATAAGACATTTGACAAGGGAGAGAGCCTTTAGACCTAACATAACAAACCAGTGCTTTAAAAAAAAATGTTGCCATATTATTTGAGCTGCTTCAGACCAGTATTTATTACAAAATTGGAGACCAGGAGTCAAGATTCTCAAATTTATGTAAAATAAATATTAAGTAACACTATACTTATAAAGGAAAATAGTTTTTTAAAAAGTGCATCAATAGTTTGAGAAATCTCTTAATACGTGATCTTAAAAATATGACTAGTTCAACATGCAAAATAATCAGAATAAAGATGGTTTAAGGAAAGGTACCAATCAACAATCTTCTAGTCAGTAACTGGTACATAGTCTCACGTTTGATTTAACAGTTTGGCATATTTTCCCTATCGTCTGGCAGGATACTACCCTTTCATCACCATATATTAGAGGGTACATATCTATGCATCTAATCATACCAGGGCATCACAGCATTGAAGTACTACCTCTAGTTATAAAGAGCAAATGTTTTTACCTAAGGGCCTTCCACTCACTTCTAGTCCTAAGACATAGTAAAATGTCTTTTACTTTGTCAAAGTAATGTCTAATTTGTAGTTTGTGGTTGTTTGTAGTGTCTAATATAACAGTACTAATAAGAAACAAAGCAAAACAAACACAAAACCAGTATGAATGTTAAGTGTTTCTATCAGAATGTAGAGCAAATCATTGAACTACCGGAGAGGTAAGCCTGACACAATCCACTTTGAAGAATGATTTGGTGGTACCTCCTCACAGCACTGAAGCTATGCCTAACCTAGGACTTAGCAATTCCACTCCTATATATACACCCCAGAGCCCAAGCTGTACAATACAATAGCCACTAGCTGCATGTGTCTACTGAAAATTAAGTCAATTAAAATTCAACACAATTTTTAAAATTTAGTTCCTTAGTTGCAGCCATCACAGTTCAAGCACTCACTAGTCACACGCAACTAGTGGCTACTGTATTAGAGCAGATGCAGAATATTTCCATGATCACAGCAAATTCTTTTGTAAAGCACCACTCAAAAGAAAATATTATATATGTGTACAAGGAGAATACTGAAGAATATTCATCACTGTATGTGATAGAGAAAAACCGAAAACTTCAATGTTCATTATTAGAGGAAAGAAAAAACACCTGGCATACAGATGCAATGGACAATTAAGGAGAAGTAAAAACCCATGGATGAAATTAGGAATATCTGAGTGTTAGGTCTTAACACGAATAAAGGCAGAGTTAAAAACATAAAAAAAAAAAAAAGCAAGGTGCAGAACAGCAGTAGGTAGTGCGTATCCAACGTACTTTCTTATTTTGTATATTGTTCTGACATAGTTGCTTCAATAAAAAGGCTAAGGAATACTATTTTGATTATTACAGATTTGTAATAGATCTTGAAATCTGGGATTATGACACTTCCAGCTTTGGTCTTAAGATTGCCTTGGTTATTCAGGTCTTCTGGGGTTACATACAAATTTTAGGACTATTTGTTCTAGTTCTGTGAAAATGCTTTGGTTCTTTGATAGCGATCACATTAAATCTATAGATTCCTTGGGTAGTGTGGACATTTTAACAATACTGGTTCTCCCATTCCATGAGCATGGAATATCTTTCCGTTTGTATCATCGTTAACTTCTTTCATCAGTGGTTTATAGTTTCTGGAGTACAGGTCTTTCACCTCCTTAGTTAAGTTTATTTCCAGGTATTTCATACTTTTGGTGCAATTATAAATGGGATTGTTTTCTTAATTTTTCTTTCTGCTTGATCATTACTCTATATACAAATGTAGGAGATTTCTATGTAATAACTTTGAAACCTGCAACTATACTAAATTCATTTATCAGTTCTAGTTGTTTTCTGGGGGACTCTTCAGAGTTTTCTATATACGCTATCATGTAATCTGCGGATAGTGACAGTTTCACTTCTTCCTTACCAGTCTGGATGCCTTTTACTTCTTTGCTTTCCTTATTATTAATATTTTAAAATATTAAACCATTCTTGCATCTCTGTAATAAATCTCACCTGATTGTGGTTAATGATTTTTTTTTAAGCGGTGGATTTGGCTTGCTAATATTTTGTTGAGGATTTTTGCATCTCTGTTCACCTGAGATATTAGCCTATAGTTTTTGCTTTTTGTAGAGTCTTTATCTGATTTTGGTTTCAGGGTAATTCTCGGCTTATAGAATGAATTTGGAAGCTTTTCTCTGTTTTCTATTTTTGGAATACTTTGAGAAGAACAGGTGTTAACTCTTCTTTAAATGTTTAAATGTTAAAAGCAAAATCAAATCATTGGGACTACATCAAAATAAAAAGCTTTTACGCAGCAAAAGAAATCATCAACAAAACAAGAAGGCAAGCTACTGAATGGGGGAAGATATCTGCAGATGATATATTTGATAAAGGGTTAATATTCAAAATATATTAAGAATTTATACAACTCAACACTCAAAAAAACAAATACCCCAATTAAAAAAAAATGGACAACTGCACAGAAATATTTCGAAAACAAGACAGAGATGGCCAACAAACACATGAAAAGATGCTCACTATCACTATTAGGGAATGCAAATCAAAACCACAATGACATATCACTTCATACGTGTCAGAATGGCTAAAATCAAAAACACAAGTACTAATGAGTGCTGGCAAAGATGTGGAGAAAGGGGGACCTTCCTGCAGTATCGGTGGGAATGCAGAACTGGGGCAGCCACTGTGGAAAACAGTATGGAGGTTCCTAAAAAATTAAGAATAGAATTACCATATGATCCAGTAATTCTACTACTGGGTATTTACCAGTACAATACAAAAATACTAATTTGAAAAGATATATGTACCCCTCTTGCAGCATTATTTACAAAAGCCAAGATAGTGAAGCAACCAAAATGTCCACTGACAGATAAAGAAGATGTGGTATACATAAGAAGATGTGGTATTCCGTATACATGGAATATTACTCAGTCATAGAAAAAGGAAATCTTGCCATTTGTAGCAACATGGGTGGACCCAAATGGTATACTGCTAAGTGAAGTCAGTCAGTCAGAGAAAGACAAATACCATATGATTTCACTCCTCTGTGAAAATTAAGAAATAAAATAAAGAAAAAAAGAGACAAGTGAAAAAACTGACACTTTAAATATAGAGAACAAACTGGCCTTAGTCTGAGGGGAGCTGGGTGAGGGGATGGATGAAATAGGTGAAAGGGATTAAGGAGAGCACTTATGGTGATGAGCACTGAGTAATGTATAGAACTGTATACACCTGAAACAAAACACTGTTTAATTAACCTTGAATTAAAAAAAAAAGGAGGGGGGGCGCTTGCATGGCTCAGTGGGTTAAGCTGTATGATCTTGGGGCAACCATGAGCTTCGTTTTCTCTCTTGTGAAATATGAATAACAGTACAAAGGAGTGCCTAGGACTGAAGTGAAAACCAAAGGAGATAAAACGTGTGAAAGTACTCTGTAAACTATAAAATGCTATGAAATGTTAGTATTAAATAGGGCTTAAACTACAAACTGGAAATTATCTGGGAACTTCAAAGTTATATAAACCATATGAATAGGTTGGATAATCTATGATTTTTTTGTGGTATATAAAAAATTACAATTTCCTAGCTTGTCATTGAGATTTTACTTAAACTTTGTATAACGACTAAAGGTGCAATCCTTTCCCCAATTTAATCAATACGGAACAGCCAGATTAAGTAATTATTTAAAAAATATTCATAATGATAATTATAACAGCTAATACATATAAGTATTCAGTAAATATTTCTGAACACTATGTGCCAGTCAAATTCAGATGCTCTGCATGTATTAATATTTAACCCTCATAACAATCCTATAAGGTAGGTAGTATCCCTGCAGTACAGATTAGAAATTTTAGGCAGCCAGTTTCTTATGTTGACCAAAAACATTCTGTTAGTGAGTGAAAAGCTGAAACTTGAATCTGGGCAGTCTCATACCAGAATCTGTGCACTTCAAATACTTAGTATATGGTTGGTACTGTGTTTAATCCTCTAAAAACAGTGCAAATCTGGTCAGAAATACTCAGAACCTCCCCATTCACCCAGGCAATGAAGCACAAATTCCTTAACCAGGAATTCATTCCTTTTACAATCTGATCAACATCACTTTCCCCCACCCCTCTCATTACATCCCTGTAACCAGTCCACTGATACAGCAAGACTGCTCATGTCTCTAAATGTATCTGCCTTCTTCCTTTGACCCCTTCTTTTCCTCTGGCATATTTGTTAACTCCTAGTTCTAACTCCTCCATGGAGAATTTCTCTGGTTACCATTGCCCCAAAAGACTTCTCTTTGAAAAAAATCTCCCTTACCTAACATCTACAATCAAGACCTGATTAATTACATGGATATAAATTAGGACACTCTGTGATTCTAAATAGCAATGTTGCAACAAGGATATTCTAAGGATATTTCTGCCAATAATAAATGTACATAGTGCCAAGACAATGTGCTACCTGTTTTCCAAGACTTGGCACTAGAATTTTATTCTTTTGGAAACTTTTCCCAATAGAAATTTAATCTCACGAGATGAGGTTCTAGAAAGATCTCAGTTAAAACTAGCACTGAACGCAATTCAGATTTCCTGAAACAACTGAATGCAGATTATTATATATTATTATAGACAGGAATTCCAAATACGGTATTTTATTTTTGCATTCAGGAATTAATGAAGCTGAAAATAAAATCACTATTTTGCTCAGGAAGTGTAACACACATCATTCCTATTATGAAAGTATTTTTTCTTTTTCCGGAAAATAAAAACATAAAAATCTTTTCCCCTATTTTATCCTCTAAAGTATAAAGATATTTTTATTTACTTTGGGCATCAATGTCTTTGCATGGCAAGAAATACAAAAATATAGAGATAATAAATGTGATAGGCTTATTCTTAATAGTACATCAAGAGTTAAATGTGCCGTAATAATAGTGTTGATTTCAGTCAGCAAAATATGAACTATTTAACCAAAATATTTAAGTCATACTATTTATTCTGCTAATAAATTTTATATAAGCTTTAACTAATATCAGGGAACAATAATCTTAATTTATAATCTTAAAATCAGATAAGTAATATTAATATACAGTATAGTTTCTAAGTACATTACCCTTGGACATTTTCCAAGCTTTAATTAAAACAGGAAAGAAAAAGGGAAAACTAAGGCAACATATAAACAATCTAACAATGTAAATTTAGCAGTTTTTATAAACAGAACAATAACAACAACAAAAAATTTAACCTTTAGTACTTGTGATTTTATACTGTGACATTTTAAGGATATAATCTTGAAACAGACAGTGCTGAGCGGCAGCATAGCTCAAAACAGGGATTCAAAACTACAGTGAAACCAGAGAACAATTATGTAGTTTTCGGATTTGGGTTGTAAAATAATTATCAAAACAAAGAAGTTTTCCTCTCTGAAAGGGAATAAAAAAGACACTGATTTAGAGGAGATATAATTTTATTTTACCAAAGAATTCTCCGAATTCAAAAATTTATTTCTGAAAAAGATATGGTCCAATGTGATGGAAGAGCCAGAAAATATTTTGCCAATAAAACTGAGATATAAAAGTGGTGGAAAAAGGTTTTTCTCTCACACCTTAGCATGTGTGCTGAGGCAAAAGCATTCAAAATAAAATTTATGAACTGAGAAATAATGAGGTCAAACAGCTGTTAAAGAGATGCTACAGAATGACTCCCAGTTTAACTGGTGATGATTTTCAAATCTCCTCTTTCTGAGAACACCATAAAGAACTCTTTAAAAATTTAACTGTTTATAGAAATGAAGATGTGTTTTCTGCATTAGGGTGCCAAAAAGAAGAAAGAGAATATCCCTTCACTAAGAATGGCTGCTTCCAATAACAGAGGGCAGTATTACAGTAGCTTATAAGCATCCTTCCTATGAACAACTGCTCTAACAACTATGTACATTTATTCATTATATCAGTCTTTTTATATTAAAATCCAGAATTCTCATTTAACATTAATATGTTTTTAAATTATACATGTTGTATATCTATATCTTAACATGTTTGGAAAAAAATCGAAAAAGAATTGCAGAAAATTACTGCACCTTTTTTATAAAGCCAATAGAATAACTGTTCACAAATTATTGATAAAAGCTCTTAGTTGTTAAAAAAATTTTAAAAAGCAACTTTTTTACTTTGTACACTATTATGCTTAAAACATAAGCATGATTATTTTGATCCTAAATATTAACATCATAACCCATGAACTGAAACTGATTTAAACTATGGTGTCAATAACTTTAATCTACAAAACTAGTGAAACATTTTCTGACAAGATGAAATAAATGCAGATGCTACATTAGTATACTATGTATGTAAAAATTCAGGGAATTCTTTAATTATATTAATGTATCATATATTTCTCTACCTAGAGAAAACGATGTTTCAAAATCAATATACTTTAAGCATAATTATAAAGGTGACTAAACTATGTTTCATGAAGGTGAAGATTGTGAAAGTTTTTATTTACTTTCTTAGATGCAGTGTGTGTATCTTTACATTTAGCAAATAGCTGGAAAACTGTAAGCACTCACAAATATTTTTGAAGAAATTAATAAATAACAATAAAACTGATTATGTAAGGAAGAAGGACAATTTACTCTCTCAATATTATAGAAAGGACTTGCTTGGAATTTAGTACCCGCCTACTGTCTTAGTAAAATTAATGTATTAATGATATATTCAGCAAGAGAGACAAAAGACAAAAACTGAAAATATCCAGGTACTCCTAGGAGGGGAAGAGAGTAAACTGGTTCCTCAAACAAATAAACAAAGTAATCCTCAACACACACACACACACACACACACAGTAATCCTCAACACACACACACACATGCATGCGCGCCCAGAATAAAGCATATATTTCCTTAGAACCAACGTTGTTGAGCGCTGAATAACTAATGGGTGATCTAATGATATTATACTAAGAGTATAAAAAGATCCAAAAAGCAAATATAAATGTCATAGAAAAGATAAATATGAAAGAATAAAGAACATATTTATACTAAGTATAAATATATTTTACATCAAGGAGACAGAAAAAAAAAAAACCTAAAAACTTAAAACATTATCTGAAGGCTTAAAGATACAATGAATGATAAAACTAACATTTTTTCTACTTTTTAAAACTACAACTAGAGAATTCAAGTTAGTCTA
Source organism: Taxidea taxus jeffersonii (assembly GCA_003697995.1). Lineage (NCBI taxonomy): Eukaryota > Metazoa > Chordata > Mammalia > Carnivora > Mustelidae > Taxidea > Taxidea taxus. The sequence goes on along the minus strand of ML104554.1, from coordinate 130,022 downwards.
AAAAATTCTAGAAAATGTCCATAAGTAAAAACAAGGAAAACAACTTGCCATAGACTGATCACAGGTAACCACCTCTGACAATTTGGTGTTTAACAATCTAGGCTATTTTCCATTAACATGTAAACATGTCTGTAGGTGAGATCATGCTATACACGCAGTTTTTTAAAACCCTTTTGTTGGGGCGACTGGGTGGCTCAGTGGGTTAAAGCCTCTACCTTCTGCTCAGGTCATGATCCCAGGGTCCTGGCATCAAGCCCCGCATGGAGCCCAGCATGGAGCCCCGCATCAGGCTCTCTGCTCAGCGAGGAGCCTGCTTCCTCTTTCTCTGCCTGCCTCTCTGCCTACTTGTGATCTTGATCTCTCTGTGTTAAATAAATAAATAAAATCTAAAAAAAAAATAAATAAATAAAATCTTAAAAATAAAATAAAACCCTTTTGTTCACTTACCGTATACCTAAATTATATTTCATGTTAATAAATAGACACACATATTGTCCTTTGTGATGATGGTTGCTTAGAACTTTACTGCATGGGTATACTGTTAATATATTAACCTGTCCTCTACAGCTGAGCCTTGAGATTGTTATCAAATCTTTACCATAGAGATAATCAGCCACAGCTGCTCATTTATGTTTAAAACAAAACAAAACGGCCTAAAGCCATAGTGGGTTAGCACTTCACTGCTTTAGAAAATGTGATCTTGGAAGAATAAAGAACATGTGTAATTGTCAATTTTGTTTCATTAAAGATATTTAATATTGCTTATGGCGATTCTGTCAATACTTATTCCTACTGCCTCTTAAGACTCACACACCCAGGAAAATGACACTACGAGGCTAGTTTCCTTCTTAAAGTTTATATGCCCACGGGAGACTGTGAGAAGCAAATGTGGATTTAAAAACCAGGTACACAAGGTAAAGCAAAGAAACATAAAGAGCTATCCATAGTGACGTTAGCACTGGCAATTTCTAACACTGAATCATCTCTTCCGTGGGACTGAGTCCCCAGGAGGATTATCCAATTATGAAAAATAAATACTTTAATGAAAATGAGAGGTGGTTATTTAAAAGCAAACAGTATCCTTAATTATAATAATGCTGCTAGGTACAGTTAATGACCCCATACATTAAGGAACGTAGAACTTTAATGACCTGGACCACACCAGGGTCACAATTGGTAGCAGAACATTGATCAACATATGAAAGGCACTGAACACATGAAAGGAATTACAGTACATCACACATCAAACATTTTGGCCTGGTGCTTCCTTCCTCTAATCCTACTGGCAGGAAATGCTCTACATAGCCTTTGAGGTGACCAGACACATTTAAAAGTAGTACCTCCTTAAAAAAGCTCTTTGGAGACTGTAGTTTTCTCCAAAGAAGAGAGCACCCTCTGCTCAGCGCTCCCGCGTGTCATCTGTCCTTGCGGCACAGCACGGGAGCCCCACTGATGAGGTACTGTAACTGCATCATGCCATTTCTTCTTTGCAGGGTTAACAAAGGAAAGAAAAACGAACCTACAAAATACTTTCTCACGTTTTTGTGATGCAATGTCAGGCAAATTCATTCATAAACAGTATTGATGTAGTGGTTTTATTTTGAAATATGTCAGTGGAGTGAAACATTACATAAGTAAATGTGTTTTGACCTACATCGTCTTGTAAGTTAGCTTTTCATCAGAATGTATTTATGGGACTAAGAATAAATTATAAAATTCTCTTGTTAATATGCCCATAACTAACCTGGAAACTGAACAAGTGATTCTGGCATACTATACAAAATGAAGGCTGCTAAATTTCTGAGGATGAATATTTTCCAATAAATGAAGTTGGAAAAAAAATAGTGAGAGATCTAGATGGACGGATAACTTTTCCCAGGAAATATCTGTTCTGATATTAACTTAGATTAAAAAAACAAAACATACTTGGACTTTATTGTTTTATTCTACAGTATAAATGTTTACAGTATAATTTGACACTGTTTAACAGAATTGACAGGACATTAAGAAATTAATATTTCATTAATACTACTTTGTCACTGAACTGAACCAAGGGCATTGCAATTCTATAATTCTATGTAATTTTTTTTCTAGTTTGTGCATAATTCTTCAAGTTTTGTGGTACTATACCTCAGTTTTATCAGGTGTTCTTTAAAATCACCTGGAAATACTGAGGTTGTGTTTCACTGAACGTGAGCTTCGTGACTTCTACTCAGAACCTAAATGACTGGGAATGTTTTCAATGCCAAAGACATGCTGTCCATAGTGTGTTTGATAAGCTGACATGGGACAGGGGCTCTTTTCACTGTTGTGTCAGTTTATCAAACCCATACCTGGACGACAGTCAATTCAGTTAGAGGACAACAGGAGTCCTGGAATACAAAGTCACACTTCCTTTTGAGAAGCTATATACCCTATGATGTACAAAAGTCTCATATGTATATATGACAACTTGCATTAAATAACTGTAGCCATAAATACAATTCATAGAAATTGGTTCAAAAGCTCACATTATAACCACAGTTATTAAAGTGCATCCTCCGAATCTAATGCATAGAGATGTTTAGTAATAAAAATTTTTAATCTTCATACGTGAAGTTTTTGTTTTCCTGGCATTTGTTAATGATTCATATGGAAACTATCATAGTGAATGAATATGTAATTTGCTATTAAGGTATGACCAATTGACATTAAAAGTTGTATTTTAATTCTAATCAAAATCATTTATTTTTGAGTTGTATGATTGGACACTGGTCAGAAACTATGTCAATTTACAAATAAGCTATTTTGAGAAAAAAGTGTTCACAATTTAAAGTCCATGTTAACACTGAGTTATGTCAAAAATAACTATGATTATAGAGATCAGAATAATGATTACCTTTGGAGTGGAGGGCACTGGGTGGGATGGGAATGAGGAAAAACTTCTGGACTTTTGGGTGGTGGTACCATGGCTATATATGTATGTAAAAGTTCATCAAGCTTATGCAAAGGATTAATGCATTTTCCTGAATTTAAGTAATAACTCAAGATAAAGATATGAAAATAGTGCGAGCCAGAAAAAATAAGCTATGTGCTAATTTTTATCTATTTTGGAATCACATTTGTATTTTTATTACTTTTGTCAATGTGGAATAATTTTTAGGTATCTAGTGTTTGCTCAAAGCTCAATGTTAAAAATGATGGGCAAGAAAAATATTTCAGATTGAGAAAATACCTGTCTTTGGCAGAGAGGACACAGTCTCCAAACAGGACACGTTTTCTACTACACAAACTAGGTATGATTGGACTTTTTATTTTAGGTCAAGGAACTCAGTGAATACAGACTAATATAAGAAATACAGTGAACTGCATTTAATAGCTGTTTTTAAACTGGTACTTTAGGGAAATGAAAATTTACGTGTTCTCATGCAAAAAACTCAAGCATTTTGGGGGTAGTAGCATCTAATTTGTGGCTAGCCAGTCATCTAACACAATGTGTAGAGGTAATTTATTATTAATTGTACGTATTAAATGCATGCATAGATGCTTTCTAATTAGCTTCTTTCTATATTTATAGAGGGGATAAAAAGTGTTGGATGAAAATAGACACAGGAGCCAATACAAAGTAAAAGGGGTCTCCCTCAAATTAAAATTACGAAGCCAACACTGCAGCTTACATGTACAAGTCTCTTCAGCTCAAAGCTAGTAAAACGTGATTTTTGTTTTTAAGTAACCTCTAGACCCAACATGGGGCTCAAACTCATGGCCCTGAGATCAAGAGTCTGCATGTTCTATCAACTGAACCAGCCAGGCAACCCAGATTTTTAAAACTTTTTACTTATTTATCTTCTATCCTCTCTGACTCCTCTTTTATACTGATGAACAGAGTACATTCTATGGATAACCGTAAGAATAAAGGGTTATTTACCTCATTCTCATAAGAATCAGAGTTACTTTTCAGTTATAATATGCAATCTTATGAGAGAAAAAAATGCAATTTCTTTACATCAGACACTTAGAGAATAGCAATTTTTACTATTCTTTAAAGAACGGTCTTGTAAGACCATCTTGGTTCTGTTAAATAATCATCATTATCCATAAACTCTAGAAATGTATCTTAAAGGTAAACTATATTTTCTCCTGATTGTCTTTCAGCCCAGAAGGGTTGAGAGAATAATATCACATGATAATGTTAGTGTCTCAGTGAAAATACAGAAATGCATCTATTACATATCCAGCATACTTTATAGTACCAAAATGCTCTTGGAAGAAATATAAGACAGATTTTCCAAGTTCATAATAAAAAACCATTGTGGTATGAAACTAAACATACTCTATTACTCTGCAGTTTCTTTCTAACATGAATTTCTAGGGGACAGGATCAAAAATATCAGTAAGAAGGGTTAAATACATATAACGTTCCAAAATCTATGACAGTTAAACTTACAGTCATTTCAACACTGTTATTGAGGTAGCTTTTGGCAACAAACAGAAATACATTCATGGAAAACCTACATCCTGCTACAGGAAGCCACAAAAGACACAGTTACTTTGGAGAGGGCCAAATATAAATCCAAAGCCTTCACACTAGATCAGCTGAAGAACACAACAGGGACTAAAGTCTGCCAATAGTATTTTTGAACAAAACTTTTAGGCAAGTTATTCTAAATACCTACTATCCCAATCTCTCTGATTTGCTAAAAGGGAGTTATTTGAAACCAACACTAAGCATTATAGGATTAGGGACATAACGTCAGTAGATATGAAACATACCTTGCATGAAACCAAAAACAATGGCTATTTTGAGAACATTCATATAGAAAGAAAATTAGAAATAAATTAAGGGCTAGGAGTGGAGGGGCACCGTTGTGTGGAGATTTGTAAAATTTAATCTTTACAATGTATCTGGAAAGTATGGCTTAGAGCGGATGTAGAAGGTAAGCTAGCTTTTAAGTGAAACTGTAAAAAGATAGAGAGAAAAAATACCACACCTTGAGCTGTGGTATTAATATTCATTAGGAATAAAGAAATGTATTAATATTTCCAGGAAAAGAATAATTTGTTTGTAAATAAAGACAATTTTTCAAAGCATACATGCACAGTTTTTCGTGATGATAAGCTCACCTTTGAAAGGATGTTAATCTCATCTATGAATTTCTACCGGTTTTATGTTTCAATCAGCAATTATTTGGACCTATGTATATTGTTGAAATATACATGTAAAACAAGAGTAAAACAGTAAATTAATCCCAACGATGAATTTCACTGGTTACATCAACTTAATGCTATTTCACATTGAGAAGTCAGAATGACCATTAGAAGATTAAAAATTACAAAAAGATTGTTCAAGGCTTTAATGTAGGTGAAATAATTCTGTTGCATGCAAATGTTTACATCTTGGATTGCACCAAGGTCTATCTATTTAAAATCTTAAATGAGATACTTGATTCCTGAATTTTAGTAAACTATGATTTAATGATTTAAAAAATATTTATGTGACTGCACATCAAAGCACATAAAAAATTTAGACATTTTTACAGTAGTTAAAAAAGTTCTGCTTTGTTCAACAAGCTTCTAGTAAAGCTTCCATTTAGAAAATGCATTTTTTTGTGTTGAATATTTATGCTACCAAAATTGTCATAAAATGAATTTTTGTAATGAAAGTTAATCTTTCTCATCAACTAAATAAGAACAACGCATGTTTTAAAACTCTTACTGTGACTGGTGGTAGCACATCAGGCTCACAGTGAGAAATGGACAGCAACCGCTACTGTAAAAGTTGTCCATAAAAAAAGGCAATAAAAGGATAATAAATTCTGTATATAATGCTGGAGGAATATTATAAATGCAAGTCTTCTAAGAGTGAAAATGAATCAGCTCCCCTAACTTTTCTAATCCTTTCAAAGTAAAATTCCATAAGTGAAACTGCCACAAATAGGGTACACCTGTCAGAAACCTCACTTATGAAAGATGTCTTTAAAAAGTTAGCCAAAATTACCATGAATTTTTCATATAATGCTTGTAGACAATTTTTAAGAGAATGAAATTCTCTACAGAGAAAAACTGAAACTCAATACTAGATTCAAGTCTATTAAGTACTGAAGGCACTAAAAAGGATTAGCAAATGTCTGCAAAGAAAAAATGGCTGAAAAATTCAACAACTGACAAAGTTTTTAAAAAGCTATGGGATAAATTAGTCACAGATAAAATCCCAGAAGGGACATCAGAAGACCCACAAATATTTATGGCATGAACCAAAAGCTGTATGCAGAAGTTTGCAAATGTCCAATTATAAGAAGAATATAGTTCTCTCAAGTAAAGTATGAACATTAAGAAGCTTTGTAATTAAAAATACTACAAGAGAAAAGAATCTGTTTTGAATAATTTAAAATGCTTTTAACAAAATATTCTGGAAAAAAGTATTAAGCTTTACTGTTATAAAAATATACTTATTCAACTTTGATATAATTTTGGTATATGAAAAATACATATGAGCTAATAGAACATAGTTGTTTTAAAATAAGAAAAGCAATAGTTTCTTCCACATAATTTAGAGAAAAGTTATGATATATGTGACTACTCTGGGAAGAAGAGAGAAATACAACAAAGAAAAAAGAGTTTCAACCTTTTTCCATCTCTTTCATAATTTTGAGACAGAACTAGAGAAATAATTAAATAATGCTAAGGTAAAGAGAAAGATTTATGTTTTATAATGACTTAAAATATCTCTTATGAAATAAAAATCACAGAAATATATAGTTTATTAATCAGCAAATCTACATTAATATTTGTGTCTGGTCGTGACTATTTTGGAGCTAGATGGAAGAAAAAGCTTGATGACAAAATCATTAGTTGGGAATGTTAAAGGGGAGCCATTTTCTGTAGATCAAATGTAGTATGAACTAGAACCTAATGAAAACTCTTTTAAAATAGATTATATGTTCAAGTACCCTAAGGATTAAGGAACTCAAACACAAGGGTTATATGAGTTTTCATCATAAATTATAGTTCTAACATCTATAATCTTTTTTCTAATATCTATAATTAAGTCCATCCTAGCTTTGAATATTTTAGGGAACCTAAGGAAAATGCACTAAAGCTGCAGCCTATTAGTTTATTCAATTTACTCACTGTTTACAAGAATGCTGTCAGAAGGAAAAAAATAACGTCTAAACAGTGATAAAATTTAACAAAATATGAATGCAAAACTTCAAAAAAATTAAGTTCAAGCTTAGAGTCATACATTGGTTAACTCTAAGTTAAATTAAAGCCAAAGTCTTACAAGAAACCAAGTTATAGGTAGCAAAATGCAGTGGTAAAGAGCATGGGTGAAGGGATCTGGTTGTGTCACTTAATTTATTTGTGACCCAGGAGAAATTACTTCCTGTCTGCAGACTCAGTTTTTGTCTCTAAAGTACAGATGCTCATGATACCTGGCTCTTGAAGGTTATAGTGAAATAAGCATTGCATTGAAACATCAGGTAGAATCCTTAACACGAGAGAAGCACTCCATCGATGTTAGCTATTACTCTTCCTATTACATTTTAAGTGTAGAAAGGTGGGTCAGGTGCTGGTATAGAAGGCCAAAGAAAGAAGACATTCTAAGTGAAATGATTATGAAAGTTTTCAAAAAAGAGAAGGATTTAAGTGAGACATTAAAAGACAGATATGATTTTTGGGAATTTTTTTACATTAACAATGTTGAAGACCAAAGAAAAAGATTTTTAAAGGATCCATAACCTCTCCAATGTAAACTTTTTATAACAAAAACTATTTGAAAGGCTAAGCTGGAAGAAAGCTGTATTTCAAGAAAATTGAAAATGCATACATAAACAAGGGCCACAGAATAGGACATACTAAGCATTATTGGGTTAAACAAAATATCTAATTTGAACAAGAGTCTAATGTAAGAAAACAATTAGTGGTAAGATTTCAAATGTAGGTTGAGGTCAGCTCATAGAAGAAGGTGCTTGTTGGGTTAAAAGACAGAAATTCTGTCACGTTAAAAATTGGGCATTATTAGATGCTGAGCAGATTTTCAAAGTGTGATGTTAAAGCCCAAATGCGCCCATTTTAATTCATGCAGTAGTATTGAATTGTGAATTACTTGGTGTTTTCAATTCAAATGGTAACAAAGAATACTTCAGCTGTAATCATTTCAGTTTTCTTTAGCTGTAATAATTCAGTATTCAGGTACTGATATATTTGCTCGAGGACCACTTAGCAACTATCTCACTGAGGAAAGCAACTAAATTTTCTTTTTACAATTTCCCAAGTTCAATAACATTCTGAACTCTGAGAAGTCTTGGTCAAAATATGTGCTAAAAAAGTTACTACAGAACTTTCTGGTAATGGAGAACATTTTGTTGGTTAGAAACAAAAAGGTAGTCTTTAAATAGTCTTTGGATCTATACCCCTAAACCCACTCTGAAAACAGTTCAAAAACAGGCAAGCATTTCTGAATATGATGACATCGAAGAGTGCCCACAGCATACTACTGAGTTAAAATCAATTTAAGCTGCAAAACACTATGTAGACCCATTATTTAAGACAAATAGAGACAGTCTCTCTCCCTTACACATAGAAATGGTCTAAAAAAAGTGTCAGTCTGTTAACAATGGCCACAGAATAAGGAAGTAGCCAGCAATCAGAATAACACTGGAATTCTACTTTTTAGGCACATAAAAATTCAGTATTATTTAATTCAAAAAATGAACACTATTATTCTTTTATTTTAAAAACCTTAACATAGGCTTATTTATAGAGTAAAATAAAGGTAGGTCTACTATAAAATATATCATTCTAACAATTCATGTTCTATTTTTAAATCTTATTTTAACTTTTCATCTTTTAATTTGATAACAAGATTTCTGAATAATGATAAACTAAATTATAAACAACTTTTTAAAATTTGAAATATAAAAAGGATTTAAAAAACACCATTAAGATGTCCTGAAAAAGTGGTACATTTACTTAGACTCACAGATAACTAATGTTAATGTTTCTATTCTCTCTTCTTTTTTAAAGATTTTATTTAATTGATAGACAGAGAGACACAGTGAGAGAGAGAACACAAGCCGAGGGAGTGGGAAAGGGAGAAGCAGGCTTCTTGCTGAGCAGGGAGCCCAATGACTGGATCCCAGGACCCTGGAATCATGATGTGAGCTGAAGACAGATGCTTAACGACTGAGCCACCCAGGCGCCCCTCTCTCCTCTACTTTTAAAAAGAAAAATCACTGAATGAAAATGAAGAACACCTTTCTCTATTTCTTCCTATGAAAACTACAAATCTGGATGGAACTTCCGGAGTCATTCTTTCTTCGTATAATAATTTTCAGAAGATGTAAGACATAACACTGTAAGGACACTTACAGTAAAAATGAGACCATACAAGCAGAGAGAGTTAATTACCGTATGGTTTCACTTATTTGTGGAGCATAAGAAATAACATGGAGAACATGGGGAGATGGAGAGGAGAAGGGAGTTGAGGGAAATTGGCAGGGGAGATGACCCATGAGAGACTATGAACTCTGAAAAACAATCTGAGGGTTTTGAAGGGGTGGGGGGATGGGAGGTTGGGGGAGCCTGGTGGTGGGTATTGTGGAGGGCACGTATTGCATGGAGCACTGGGTGTGGTGCATAAACAATGAATTCTGGTACAGCGAAAAGAAATTTAAAAAATAAAAATTTTTTTAAAAATGGGACCATAAAAAAATTTAGGGTACAAGCTCATAACTTCTGATTTTGCTTATTTCATTAATCCAGGTATGATGGGAGGTGTTGTAGACAAAGTATGAATTATTATGCTATCAAATTTATCAGAGCTTCACAACGTACTTTCATCTACTCAAAGTGGCTGAGGTCTTGAGATCAATGAAGAGAGATACCCCTAAATTCTAGTCAAAAGTGTATATATATATATATGTACATATATATATATATATAATTGGTGTCAAGTACATCATAGGCATTCAGTAGATATCTGCTGGATAACTGAAACAATTAATGAATATTTAATAAATGAATTAAAGTAATAAATGAATTAATGCATACATACATACATGCAATGTGACAGCAAGAATGTCTCCAAAATCTCTACTATTCTCATGACTAATATAGAGCTATTTGTTCTATCTCTCTCATTGAAAGAAATTACTTAAAAATTATTTAAAGCAATGAAAATCAAATCAAACTACTTGTGCAGTGTGTTCAGGATCACAGTCAATGATATTTTTAGACAAGTCCTAGGAAGTAGAAATAATGTAAAGCCAATGTAATTTTTCTATAGCAACTGTACTGTAGAATGGCTTACTGTCCTGACCGATACATTTGCATTTTTAAAAAAAGATTTTATTTATTTATTTGACAGATCACAAGCAGGCAGAGATAGAGAGGGAAGCAGGCTCCCCACTGAGCAGAGAGTTCCATGCGGGGCCAGATTCCAGGACCCTGAGATCATGACCAAGCAGAAGGCAGAGGCTCTAATCTACTGAGCCACCCAAGCGCCCCTATATTTGCATTTTTAATAGAAACAATGATAGACACCACAGTTAATATGCTGCAGATGATATACCAGCATTTGAAGATCACAAGTTTCTTAAAACATATATAGCCATTTAGATAAGAAAAGTGTAACCAAATTTATCAAATTATCAATGTGTTTAAGTTACAAACACATTTAAAACAATTTACTTCTTTATATTTTAAAAAATATTTTATTTATTTATTTGACAGAGAGACAGATCACAAGTAGGCAGAGAGACAGGCAGAGAGAGAGAGAGGGAAGCAGGCTCCCTGCTGAGCAGAGAGCCCGATGTGGGGCTCAATCCCAGAACCCTGGGATCATGACCTGAGCCGAAGGCAGAGGCTTTAACCACTGAGCCACCCAGGTGCCCCCATTTTACTTCTTTAACATCCTTATTTCAGCCTATGAAGGAACACTTTTCAGCATAGGTAATTTCTTTAAAAATGTGTCTTTATAACCTTTTATCCTTAACTGTTTCTCTGCTGCTCTTCTGGTTTGAGACAAGAACCTGAACATCTCTCAGGGAATGAGGTTGTGTAAGACAGAAGAAAATCAATCAGGCCAGACTATGCTTCAGAACATCGGTATAAGTCAGGGGAAAAAACGCTGAACACATCATAGGAGAATCTCAAAAAGAAGTGAAAGGAAACTGGAAGATGATCTTGTCTAGGAATTAGCAGCTGGAAGCTAGGAAGATCAATTGACAAGGAGGAAGCAGGTAAAGAGTGTAGAGGGTCAAAACAGGAACTCATGACAATATAGAGCTGGCCATGAACTCTGAATAAATATAACATGTTCTATATGTTCTGTTGTCTTCTAGTGGATCAGATCTTTTGAGAGTAATAAAGTGAGAACTCATGTAAGGCATTAATAATTTAATATAGGTTTTATTTTACATTTTTTGAATCACAGTTTCCAAAAGTTAAAACCACTGTCAACTCCAAGTCTAAAAATTTTGAACTTAAAAAAGGCTCCACTGAGGGGGTTCTTGCTAGGGAGCAGGAAAAGTGTGGGGATGGAGGACACTTACTTTGCTGTCATAGAGCTTTTCATAATGTTTGAATTTTTGGCATTAAAAAGTATTAGCATTTATTTAAATTATTTTTAAAAAATCTTCTTTGGAGGACTTGGAAACCTTTCATCTCATCTGCTACACAAAGTGTGGACCTTGAAGGGGCACATCAGTATCCCTCAGTATCAGTGTCCTACTCACTTGGGTGCTGGTGGAATGTGGAATTTCAGGCCCCATTCAAGACCTCCCAAGTCAAAATCTGCATTTGAACACATCCCCAGGTGATTTGTATTCAGATTAAGTTTAAGAAGCAGCAGTTTAATTCAACATAAATCATAACCCCCTCTAAGCCTTTTACATGGTTGATCAGTCTGCTACATCAGAAGTGGGGTGGGGTGGGGCTCAGTACCTTTGAAGATAATCAACATTTTAGTTTATTTGTTTTTAAAGTTTTTATTTATTTGTCAGAGAGAGATATGGTCCTCATCTCCACCCTTCAAACCCAAATTAAACCAGCCCATAGTTTTCCTTCCCTCAGTTAATCTCATCCTTCCAGTTGCTCAGGACATAAAACGGAATTATCCTTATCTCCTTCATCTCAAATCCCATGTGCAATCCATCTGCATGCAACTTCTCCTGGATTTACCTCTAAAATATCTCCAGAATCTGACCAATTCTCATCACCTCCTCAGCCACTACCATCAGCCAAACCACCATCATCTCCTGCCAAGATTAGTACAACAGTCACAGACCCTGCCTGCCTTGTAGTCTTCACATGTTGGCCTGAATTATCTGCTTAAATATAAATTGGATCCTACCACTCCTCCAGCTAAAACCCTGAGGGCTTCTCATCTGATGAAGAAATCAACCCTTCAAAAATTAGAAAGGTTTCATATCACATATTCAGTCAATTCAAAAAACAGAAATAATCCTTACCATGACTGCCTTAGAGAGCAATATCAAACTCCTATTTGTTCTTCTGAACTGTGACTCTCTTTACTTTAAAGGCTTATTTCACCTCTTTTCAAATGTATATTTGTAATCCCTCCTGGTAATCCCTTCACTTCTTTTTGCAGGTAGATATTCCATAAACAACAAAACCATTATTTCAAAATTCTGCATATGTGGATTATCTTCCCCTGCAACCACATCAAAATAATAGCCAAACTCTCCACAGTGGCCTAGTGGGTTCTTACATGTCTCTTCCCCTGTGGCCTACCAGGCTGCCTCAGGCCTGTATTGTTTCAGCTACCACTGGCTTCTTTCTGCACACTCCTGCTTTAAGATTCTTGTGCCCTCTCAGCGAGGCACTCACTCTTATTAGGCCATGATGTCCCTCTCTAACTCCTCACTTCCTATCTTCTTCCCTTCCTCCACAACACGTATTAGAATATACTAGAACATTTAACTGTCTCTCCCATTAAATCTAAGTTTCATGACAGTAGGGATTTTTCTTTATCTTGACATACACCTAATACCTAGAAAAGTGCCTAATAAAAAATAAAAAGTGCTCACAAAAAAATTAAATAATGAATAATGAACAAATAGCCCCATTTATTCTTAATTTTTTTTTTTTAGAATACTCTTAATTTTTTAAAAAAGATTTTATTTATTTATCAGATAGAGATCACAAGTAGGCAGAGAGGCAGGCAGAGAGAGTGGGGGAAGCAGGCTCCCCACTGAATAGAAAGCCCGATGCTGGGCTTGATCCCAGGACACTGGGATCATGACCTGAGCCGAAGGCAGAGGCTTTAACCCACTGAGCTACCCAGGTGCCCCTATTCTTAAATTTTAATAACTGAAAGATCTTCAACCTGTTGAGCTGCAATTAGTGTCACTGTAATATCCACTTATTTAATGATCTTAGGTCTGTTCTTAGTTTCAGGAGAAATAAAACTATTCCCTGTGATACATGATAGGTCAAGTTTGAAAGAATGGTCCTATTCCCCTGGTTTTCTCACCTTCAAATTTAAGATCTTTAGTTATTCCAGTCTTATTTTTGTTCCTTCAAAGGTATTTTTTTTTATTGGCTGCACTCAGGAATTTTCTGTTTTTTATTTTCCATATATAAATTTCCATTTCCATATAAAAATATTATTTATATATCATTTATATTTATTACCTATCTCTATCTATTTATCTATGCATACTTTTTTTTTTTTTTTAAAGAGAGAGCACAAGGGACGCCTGGGTGGCTCAGTTGGTTAAGCGGCTGCCTTCAGTTCAGGTCATGATCCCAGCGTCCTGGGATCGAGTCCCACATCGGGCTCCTTGCTCAGCAGGGAGCCTGCTTCTCCCTCTGCCTCTGCCTGCCTCTCTGTCTGCCTGTGCTCGCTTGCTCTCTCTCTCTAAAAAATAAATAAAAATCTTAAAAAAAAAAAAAAAAAAGAGAGAGAGCACAAGTGGCAGGGGGCAGAAGGAGAGGGAGCATCCCAAGCAGCAGGCTCCATGCCCAGTGCAGAGCCTGAAACGGGGCTTGATCTTATGACCCTGAAATCATGACCTGAGCCAAAATCAAAAGTCAGATGCTTAACTGACTGAGCTACTCATACATATATTTTTTAGGAATGAAAATATCCAGCCTTATTAAAAATAAAAGCGTATCCTCTCTCCCAAGTACTATCTTAGGACTTAAAATCTATGTTGGGGTAGGTAGGTGTTGCATTCTCTCTCATTCTCCTTCAGCCCATCAGGGAGAAGTCTGATTTTCAGTAATTTGACCATATTGTGACTAGACGTAGTTCTCCTTATACTTATTTCGTTTATATTGGGGATAGGGTACTAGGTTTGTTGGATCTGCTGCTTAATGACTGTTATTAGTTTTAGGAAAGTCTCAAGGGTTTTATCTCTTTAAGTAATCCTTTGGTTCCATTCTTTCTTCTACTTACACATCATTAGACCATTTGACAGTGACCCACATGTTTTTCATGCTCTTTCTTCTTCCTTTCTTTTCTATTCCTTTCTCCCCCTCTCTGTGCTTCAGTTTGGGTAATTTCTATTTAGCTATGTCTGAGTTCACTAATCCTATCTTTTGCTTTGTCCATTTACTGTTATAGCTATCTAACAAATCCTTAACTTCAGATACTGGTATTCAGTTTTAGAATTTTTTTTTTTTTAATTTAAGCTTTTTTATTTAAACATAAAATGTAACCCCACCACCCTCTTTAAATAGACCTCATTTCTATGAAGTCTCCACCTTTTCAACATTTTTCTCTAAAATACTAATAACAGTTATTTCAAACTCCTGTCTACTAATTCCAACAACCTCAGTCATCTGTAGGTCTTTTATTACTAGCTAAATTTTCTCCTGATAGTGGGTTTAAAATTTTGCTTGTTTGGTATCTTATAATTTTTTATTATATATTAGACATCATGTATAAAAAGACAAGTTAATGTTATTTTCTTCGAGAGAAGGCACACTTTTTCCTGCCAGGCAGAATGGGTAAGCTTTCAATTCAATCATTAACTGAGCTAGGCTGGGGTTGGCTTGCGATGTTAGTTAAATGCAGTTCACCTCTGGTTTCAAAGGCCCCAAAGACAAGACTTGTCCTGTATTTATTGCAAGCTTCTTCCAAAAGAATTATGTTATTTGATAGAAATATAATGCAAATCACAACTGTGAGCCATGTACATAAATTAAAATTTCCTAGTAGTCACACTGAAAAGGCTTTTAAAAACCAGTGGAAAATAGTTATAATAGTGTATTTAACTTAATATATCAAAAATATTGTCATCATTATATAAAATTGATACAAAGATTATTTAAAATATTTTATTTATTTGAGAGAGAGACAGTGAGAGAGAGTCTGAGCGAGGAGAAGGTCAGAGGGAGAAGCAGAATCCCCATGGAGCTGGGAGCCCGATGTGGGACTCGATCCCAGGACTCTGGGATCATGACCTGAGCCGAAGGCAGTTGCTTAACCAACTGAGCCACCCAGGCGCCCGATACAAAGATTATTAATGAGATATTTTATTTTCTTAATTCTCCAATATCTTGTGTATAGTTTTATATTTAAAGGACATCTCAGTTTGGACTAACCACATTTTAAAAGCAGAAGAGCCATGCATAGTGACTACTGTATTGAATAGTGCACCTATAACATGGCTTTATCTTTTAAGGAATGTGAAACTTTGAGAAACTCAGTTTCTTCTTACCAGCCTCCTCTCCCCACCCAAAACTCAATAAAAGCACTGTGGATGACTGTGTTTGGGATTCCTCCAGATTCCAACATGTCCCTCTAGCCCATATGACCGACAAGTGTTCCTTGGTTTCCTCCCTTCCACAAGAAAATCCCTCTGGTCACAGTCGGATAAGACAAATAATTCCAGAGGTGAGGAGCATCCAGTCTCCATGTACCTACTAGGAGGGGCATTTCTCTCTCAGGTATTTAATTCTTAGGGACCACTTTGTGACAACAATCTTTGATTTTTAAAAAATCAGCTTTAGGGGAGCCTAGGTGGCTCAGTGGGTTAAAGCCTCTGCCTTCGGCTCAGGTCATGATCCCAGAGTCCTGGAATCGAGCCCCACATCGGGCTCTCTGCTTAGTGGGGAGCCTGCTTACCTCTCTCTCTCTCTCTGCCTGCCTCTCTGCCTACTTGTGATCTCTGTCTGCCAAATAAATAAATAAAATCTTTAAAAAAATCAGCTTTATTGTGATATAATTTATATCCCATAAAATTTATCCTTTTGAGGTGTATGGTTCAGTTTTACATATATTCTCTTGTACTCACTATACTTCACTCATTGTACAAGTAGTCATTCTGCAAATCATCATACATCACTGCTATCTAATTCCAGACAATTATTATCACCCAAAGAGAAATTCTATACCCCTTAGTAGTCACTCTTCTCTCTTTTCTTAGGAACCACTCTTCTATTGTACTGATGGAGTTGTCTGTTCTGGTCATTTCATATAAGTGGAATCACATAATATGTGGCTTTTCTGTGTCTGGTCTCCTTCACTTTAAATGTCTCCAAGGTTGATCCATGTTATAACACACATTTTATTTCTCTCTATGGCATAAACTAATATTCTTGTATGGGCATACCACATTTTGTTTAGGCCTTCGTCAGTTGACAAACCTTTGGGTGTTTTCCACTTTTGGCTATTAGGTACCCAATCCATACTGAGTTAAATTTTTGTATGGTGTAAGGTAAATTTCCATGGTCATTTGAATATTAAGTAATCTAAACACCATTTGTTGAAAAGACTATTCTTTGCCACTGAATTATCTTGGCTTCTTTATCAAAAACCAATGGATAGTAAATGCGATAGTTTATTTGTAGAATCTCAGTTCTATTAATTGACATATATCTATCGTTATGCCAGAACTTCATTGTCTTGATTTCTATTTTTTTATCATAAGTTTTGAAATGATGATGTGTGGCCTTCCAACTTTGTTTTTCCTTTCCAATATTGTTTTGGCTATCCTGGGTCCCTTGAATTTCCATATGAATAATTTCCATATGAATTTTAGGATCAGTCTGTCAATTTCTGCAAAGAAGTTAGCTGAAATTTTGATGTGGATGATGTTGAATTCAAATTTTTTGAAGGAGTACTGCCATCTAACACTAGTAAGTCTTTGGATCTATGTACATGAGGTATAATTTCATGTGTTTAGATCTTCTTTAATTTCTTTCAACCATGTTTTATAGTTTTTAAACTGTAAGTTTTGTACTTCTTTTTGTAAATTTATTCATATTTAATTTTTTGATGAGATTATAAAAGGAATTATTTTCTTAATTTGACTTTTAGATAGTTCACTGCTTAGTGTTAATGTGAGCTGATTTTTAATATATTGACTTTGTATCCTGAAACCTTGCTGAACTTATTTACCCAACGGTTTTTCAGTTGATCCCTTAGGATTTTCTATATACAAGACCATGTAATCTACTCAGAGGGCAGAGGAGGAAAGTATCTCAGGGGTTCATTTTATTGATGATAATAGGATCTTTTAATATAAAACATATTTCTTTCACCAAAAGTAAAGCAGGACCCTCTTAGACGACGACTTACTTCTGAAGTGGTAGACAAATTAGAAAAGACAAATATACCTGAAAAAATTTTCAAGTGTTAGAAAATTAAATTATTTTTACTCAGAAAGAATTCTACTGTGATCCTTTCTCTAGATCCTGAGAGAGTAAAATAGTACAACTTGTGGTCTTTTATCATTACTTGACTAGAGACAACTATTCTTTTGGATCCTCAGTTTCCTAATGTATAAAATAAGGCAGTGGGATTAGAAAATTCCTAAGGCCTCCTTCAGTTCTCACCTCCTGAGATTCTACATAAGCTAGCAAAACAAAAACAAAAAGACAAAAACCTTACGTAAGGGATGAATATTATAAGCTACCAACAAAAGTAATAGAAGAAGGAGAACCTGATATATAATTCAAAGGAAAAACCTATCAACCCAAATAAGAGAAAAATTTAAGAAAATAAAATCCCTAGGACCCCATCTTAAAGTAAAAATCGCTGTCAGCCTCTAGGTGATTACGAGCATTACAAAAATCAGAATCCTTTCTAACAGGAACATTATTGGAAGACGGTAGGAATTGACACAACCTCATCTGAGAAGCAGACCAGCAGGATGAATAAGACATTCATACATCTGTGTTTCTGTGACTTTTCTCACTTGGTATTATTTGCAACTGTACTTTTATGTCTGGCAGCAGTGCCAACTTCAGTACGAATGATGTATTATTTTTATCACGTTGATTACATATGTTCACCAGTTTAGCTGTCCATAGATGCTTGGTGTGGTTTGCAAATAGACCCGGTGACAAAATCCAGAGCATGGCATTTTCACAGAAAGTGTTTACTGTGAAATTTCTCCTTAGAAGTTTGCTTTTCTCTACAGCTTTGCTCCATATGACATCCACAGTCATACATTTCAAGTAATGGCTTATAGCTAAATTAAGAAAATGCTTCAATTTGATACAACATGACTACAGTAGGATGTGGTAGTTCTGGAGAGAACCTCATTTCTTATGTGATTAGAGATTTGGTCAAATTTAAAGTCTGCTAAACTTTTCCAAACTGCACTTCTTTAGCTTCATGGTGACTCGGTGCTTACATTCTGTTATTCATCAACACTTCACAGAAATACTTGATTTGTCTGAATGAATTTTAAAACCCACAACTGAAGGAAATCAGAAAAACCTGGTTTTAAATATCAAAAGATTCCAAATGAAAAGTATTTCTGCAGGCCACACGAAGCAAGTTTTATTGATCAGTGTACTTCTTTGCAGGATGAAATTGTTGCAAGATTGAACGTAAGAAAATAAACTTACTGGTAAATATCTTTCCTGAGGACAGATCTGCCAAGGGGATTGTCAGCTTGGGGAGCCATAGCAACAGAGCCAATCTTCAAAACCATGGTGTCTTCTTTTGCTGCCTGATTAACTGTAACAAAAGAAATCGACTCATGAAGTATATGGTGGGTCTGTGTGTAACTTCATGCAAACGGAGAAATCTTTGAATAATGGGGTAGAGACACATTAAGATAAAAACCAGTTAATGAGGACAAGGAAAAAAATTACATTAAAAATAAAAACATTTGATGCTTTTAAAAACTATTTCCTTTATATCCCATTACGTAGTTTTCTCTTGTACACGATTAAAATGGCTAAAAAAACCCAACTCCAACCTAACGTTAAATACATATGAGTAGTGCTGAAGTAGTACATTTATCAAATTTCATAATCTTAGACTACTACATCTTTCTCCCAGGTGATTGTTAGCCCTAGGAATTTTTTTTTTTTTTTTTTTTTAGTTAGAGAGAGAGAGAGCGAGCGAGCACAGGCAGACAGAGAGGCAGGCAGAGGCAGAGGGAGAAGCAGGCTCCCTGCCGAGCAAGGAGCCCGATGTGGGACTCGATCCCAGGACGCTGGGATCATGACCTGAACTGAAGGCAGCCGCTTAACCAACTGAGCCACCCAGGTGTCCCAGCCCTAGGATTTTTAACACTGCACTGCTGTGTACAAATATATTATTGTCTACAAATATATTGAAGATAACCATAAAGTCAGGAATAGATTAGCAAAGCCATTTAAATTTACATGATAAATAATAATTAAATACAATATATACACATACATGCACACACACAGTAACAGCACTTTAAGCTCTAACATGTCAGAAGACCCAAAGGAAACACAATGGGTGCAATGGTGAAGAAAGAAAAAACCAAAGGACTGTTTACTATACAAGGATATTTCAACTTGCCATTCTAGGCACTTTTTAATTTTTATAATTTCTGCTGTGAAATTGCTTGAGAAATAGTTAATTTCACACCTATATAAAAGTTCTACTTCTAATGGAATCTATCACTAAGGCAAGTATTCTCAAAAACAATAAAAAATTAAAAAGATATATGTATATATACACACATATATATTGCCTTACAAATATTGCTTTATTCAGTAGAGAGGATCAGGATCAATTTATATATATATACATTTATAGATCATGATCAATTTATATATAAATACATGAATAAAGCAATATTTTGCTTTATTCTCTAAATGAGATTCTCTACTGAATAAAGCAATATTTTTCCATGTTCTTATAAAGTTCAACAATTTTTCTATAAATCACTGGCTAATCCAACATCTTTTCTAAGGACTATCTGAGATGGACAGGGGTTCTTCATGGCCCCATTAATTTATATTAAATCTACTCCCTCTTCTCCAACAGAATGATCTCATTGTACTAGCTGTTTAAAAACTGTTTAAAATTGCTAACAATATACAACTTTCTGGGTTTTGAAGAAAACATGTACAAAACTCGTAATTTCTCTCAAGAAACTATCGTCTGCCACAAATGGAACAGAAAAGGACTGGCTGCAAGATCTCAGGAATATCCTGAACAGAACATGCCTACAAAGGTATACAATCCAGATTTCGCAAACCGTGGTACCCGAAGAATGCAAAAGCTAAGAGATTATTTCCAGCTGCTTCAGCAGTTCACTCAGTACGGTCTGACTTGGATTAGTCTAAAAAAGAAAGTCAGAATTAAGAAAATCAGAAAAAGTTAGAAGGAAGATATTCAGTGAGGAAAAGAAGGAACCAGAAGAAGATGTAAAGGGAGTGGCAAAACAGCAGGGAGGTGGGGGTCAGAAGAACAGAAAAGGGGGAAGAGAGAGATGAGCTATCATAATAAATATTACCATGCAGATGCTGCAATAAAGATAGTACTTTGAAATGTCCACAGCGAAAAAGATCAAATAGAAAACTACTTCTCATACAGCTGTACTATTTTCAAATGACTAGAGGTCTGGCTTGATTATAGGTCCTTAAACTATGAACGGTGTTTACATTTCACAGATCTTGCATTTTATGCCAAGCTTATCAAATAGTTCCATGTGGGTAAAACCTCTGATTAAGCAGCAGGCATCAATTAAATCAATAAATAGTAAGCCTGGAGAATAGACCATACCACAAAAGTGCAATTAGTGTACTTGCTAACTGTTCTCCCAGGCTGCAGATACTACCTACCATATGAAGTCTGAAATGTAATAGAAACACTATAGTAAATGAGGTACATATGGAAGAAAAATGACGTACTTGGTGTTACATATAAAGCCAGATCCAAGAACAGAATTCTGTTTCTGTTGGTGCCAAAAGTGTTCTCACTAGATTATACTGACTATAAAGTTATAATAATAAAAAAGCACTTAATGCAGATCATTCTCAAAGTAAATAAAAATAATCAATCTTTTTATAGAGAGTAGTTAGCTTATCAAAATTTACCTCTGAGGTATAAGAAAAATAATAAAAATAAGTATTTATCAAAAATGTCTATTCAGTTCTTTTGTTACTTTATAATTGGAAAAAAATAAGCTTCCCCTTTTTTGGTTTATTTCACCTGCATTCAATAGTTGGACCATATGAGGAAATGTTCCCTCTCGATGCATTTTCAACATGAAAAATGAATGCCTTCCTTCTTTGCTTGAACTGTATTTTAAAATTTAGGCTCACTACTTACTCTGGAAGACTCATACTAGATCCAAAAAACAGTCCTCTATTCTGCTCTATTCTGAAATAAATAGCTTAAACTGGAAGTCAAACACCTGTAAATTCAGGGTCCTGATAATGACTGCACATAATACAAACAATATTCAAGTTGAAAACCAGGCTTTCAATATCATTTGTTTATATAAAACATTAGAATGTTAAATATATTTTTATTAACTGATTTTACACATGAACTATTAAAAAGTTTCACATTTAATGTAATGTGAAATATAAGTCTGAAAGATTTTATCTTTTCTTGGGGCAAGAGAGTGTGTATTGAAAATGAAAATGTTATGAACAACTTTGAAGTTATGAGCTTAAGTACCCAAGAGCTGAAATAAAGAGCCGAATTTTCCTGCAACTGTCAGGTAACATACGACTGTTGCTTATAAATAAGTTTTCTTAAACCCATTAAGAAAGAAAAGTGTTTTGGGACATCAGCTTCCTTTTAAGATTCTCAATATAAACTCGGCACAGTAAAACATGTAAAGTCTCAAGAGTATTTCAACTTGCCACTG
The DNA here is from genome assembly GCA_003697995.1 of Taxidea taxus jeffersonii. NCBI lineage: Eukaryota > Metazoa > Chordata > Mammalia > Carnivora > Mustelidae > Taxidea > Taxidea taxus. The sequence continues at coordinate 107,970 of ML104554.1, read as the reverse complement.
TGCAATGTTATAGTTTTATAAAGTCATAACTGTAGTGACAACCCTACACAAAGCTATCAACAAAAGGTTTTAGTAGTTATTGCCATATTTGCAGTTGAAGACAAAAAGAACGTTCATAAAAACCTTGTGACTGTTATTTTACTAGTGGGAAATATAGTTATATCTATTTTACCAATTAAATTCTGTAGATCTCTGATCTACAGCACAAATTGCTTGGAGATACTGCTTATAATACAGTTTCTGCTGAGAAGTACAGATATAGCATTATTTAGTTATGCTATCACACTCAATAAAACATGATTTACACATATACTTTCATTTGATACAAATATAACTCAAGCAAACTTTTTAACACCTTTCTGGAGTAAAATGCATACTACCCTCTTGACTCTTACTAGAACTTGTCATGTAAGTTATTTATTTCTAATGGAATTGCTGTTTCAATCATGTTTTCCTTAGTCACATTATATCTTCTAAAATGTACTGAATGAAAACATTCAATCTCCCAAACAAAATATACATTTAAAAATTTGTCTTTAGGGGCGTCTGGGTGGCTCAGTGGGTTAAGCCTCTGCCTTCAGCTCAGGTCATGATCTCAGGGTCCTGGGATTGAGTCCCACATTAGGCTCTCTGCTCGGCAGGGAGCCTGCTTCTTCCTCTCTCTCTGCCTGCCTCTCTGCCTACTTGTGATCTCTGTCTGTCAAATAAATAAATAAATTCTTTAAAAAAAATTTGTCTTTAAAGAGACTAAAATGATGAATTTTACATTATATGCATTTTACTCATTGAAAAAATTTTCATGGGTGAATTATCATTTGAATTAAGAGTAGCAACAATGAAAGGTAAAGTGTCAAAAAAAATCTAATAGAATGTGCCAAACTCCTTGCACTTTTGGCATGCATTTTTTTTTAGTTTTTAAAATTTTAAATTTTTTTTATTTTTAAAAAATTTAAATAAACATACGATGTATTATTAGCCCCAGGGGTACAGGTCTGTGAATTTTGGCATGCATTTTTATAACTGTTTTATAGACAGGAACGCATTCTGGAAATTCATTACTTCTCAGAGATGGCATAGGTAGATATGTAAGTACAGCTGGCCCTTGAAAAACAGGGGTTTGAACTGTGTGGGTCCACTTCAATGTAGATTTTTAAAAAAATAAATATACTGGAAACAATTTTGAGATATGCAACAATTTGAAATGAAGACAAATTGTGGAGCCTAGAAATACTGAAACAACTAAGGAAAAATTAGGTATTATTGTAAGAATACTGCATGTAATACAAAATATGTGCTATATGTTTATGTTATTGGTAAGGCTTCCCATCTAAGCAATTAGTAGTTAAGTTTTGGGGAGTCAAAAGATATACATGGATTTTCAACTGCAGGAGTGGGAGGGTTAGTGCCCCTAACCTTTGCATTGTTCAAGGGTTAACTATAAAGATATAAGTAAGGATACATACATGTAGATACAGATATAGATATATACATAGACACACATAGAGGGAGAGGGCAAAAAAAATGTATGTAATACAGTGTAGGCCAGACAAAAGACTTAATACACAAAGAGCTCTTACTAAGTGATAAGGAAAAGATGAGCAACAACTTAGAAAAACAGTGCGCTTTTCATTAATGAGCCTGACAAAATCCTGAAAACTCTCTTAGGATGAGCAGAAGGAAACAGAAAACTGGTACAGCTACTTAGAAGGGCAATTTCACATTTGACAGCTCCTAAACATTTTAAAGGTACATGCCCTTTGATCTAGTAATCCTTTTGCTAGCAACTTATTTATATACATTCTTACCCAAGTCATGAAAAAAATGCCTCTAAAAAGGTGTTTATTGCAAAAAGTTTATGTAAGCAAAAGATTAAAATTAACCACAAGTTCACAGAGAAACACAGCAGACTGTATTTTTCAAAATGGCTATAACAACATGCACCCTTTTCTGTATGCTCTTATTCAAGGCTACCTGCTTAGAAAGTACTTAAGCATCTGAATTTTGAAATTATACCTTAAAAATCCCACCACCAGAAAGAGAGAGAGAGAGAGAGAGAGAGAGAGAAGCAACTTTGAAAATAAGATAGCAGAAGTCTGGAAATATTTTTGCAATTACAACCAATTGGGTTGTTCTAGTTACAGCAGCTGAATGGGAACTTTAAAACTTGTAATTTAACACAGTAAGCCAAAAAAACAACAAACATGACAAAAATTCAAAAGAAATAAAGCAGTTTTCTCTCCATTTTCTCAAAGAGCCAGGTTTTTAAGTCCTTCTGACATGTACAAAAATTACTGAAGCAGAGAATCTGTCCCAATAAACCACTGCTGCATAGGACGGAAAAACCAAGTTAGAGTTCATTACTGAACTTCTGACCTCTGTCTCATTGTGGAGGTGCTCGAGGGGGGCTCAGTGTACACACGCTCCCATCCTTACTAAGAGTGAGCCCTCTTATTGGCTGAACTATGCCTGCACATTAGTGCTGTTCAGAAAATGCCACAAATTCTGTCCTCATCAAAATGGTGTCCTAATAGACTGGAGGTTCCTCAAAAACAAAGAATTCTAATACAGAATTACCGTATGATCCAGCAATTCCATTCCTAGGTACATATCCAAAAGAAGTGAAAACGGGCTCCAAAAGACACCTGTATGCCAGTGTTCATGGCAGCATTACTCATAATAGCCAACTCAAAGCTGGAAACAACCCAAGTGTCTGATAGATTAAAGTTAACAAAATGTGGAAAATCCCTAAAGTGAGATATTATCTAGCCGTAAAGATAAAGTTGATAACATGCTACAATATGAATGGAGATTAAAAACATCATGCCAAGTGAAATAAGCCAAATATTTATGATTCCACTTACAAGAAATATCCAGAATAGGCAAAATCACAGAGACAGAAAGTAAATTAGAGGTTATCAAGGGCTGGGAGAGTTATTGCTTAATGGGAGCAGAGTTTGTGATGCTGAAAACATTTGGAAATAAATAGTGACTATGGTTGTAAAACACTGTCAATATAATTTATTCCATTAATGTACCCTTGAATAATTACAAATGGAAAAAATTTTGTTATATGTATTTTACCACAATAAAAAAATAAAAAAGGAAAGACTTCTAATTCAATGACAAGACAATTTATATTTTACAGGTAACATTTGTCTTAAGAAGAAACATTTAACATTAAAAATAAGATCCACCTAGTGATGACCACCTAAGGGCTATGACACTGATATGGACAGTGAAAATTAGTCAGGTAAATTTCTCTCACATGTATTGTTACAAAAATTTTATTCAAAGGAGCCCTGGAATGAACATCTAAACTGAAATGAAAGGACAATTTACTGTGAAAATGTCCCCTGTATTAACAAGTACCAGTCAAAGACATCCCAAATCATTCATTACATCAAACAGATAATATTTCACAATGAATAAGCAAAAGCTGAATGCAGGTCAAATGCACACACTGAGAAACAGCTATGTCTGATTCTGGAAGATGTACCAGTATAAACATTATTGAACATCTATTTAAAAAGTCTTAGCCAGGGGGTGCCTGGGTGGCTCAATGGGTTAAAGCCTCTGCCTTCAGCTTAGGTCATGATCCCAGGGTCCTGGGATCAAGCCCCCGCATCAGGCTCTCTGCTCAGCAGGGAGCCTGCTTCCTCCTCTCTCTGCCTGCTTCTTTGCCTACTTGTGATCTCTGTCACATAAATAAATAAAATCTTAAAAAAAAAAAAAAGTCTTAGCCAGACTGGCATGTCTTGAAAAAGCAACATACTGATACTGCTTTATATTCTACGCCCAATTTCAAAACTTAAATGGGAGATGAGGCATATACATTGTTTTTTTTCTTTTTATTTGTATTTGTGATCACTACTGACATTTCAGATGTGAAATTCAATGTGTAAAACTTTATATTAAAATAGCATTAGGGACACTAGAGGAAAAAGGATTCAATTTAGGATTAATTTACATGCAATTACTATTTACAGACCAGTTCAGTCCCATAATTTGAAGGTCATTTGTAATTCCTGAACACTTCTATATGAGTACTAAAGCATCATGAAGTCAGGTTGTTTTGTTTCCTGATTTGTCTGCATGACCTTTCCCAATTTTTTCATACAGCTCTCTTTCTGTATTTCTCTTCACCTCATCCTAACTTTTCATCTCCTATAAAACTATTTTTCTTAGGGCTCAATGAAGTTTTGGCCTTATCAACTGTTTAAATTCAAATGAGAATAATCAGAAAATTATGGATACATAAAATATACACTACAAAGAATTTTCAGGAAATCACAAAAGCTTGCTAACATATCTTATTTTAGGTGAAATTACAGAAACCCACTCTGGTTAGGAAAATCAATGCTTTTATACTAACCAGAGAGATATATCAGTAGAAAACAATACCATTAATTCTTTAAAAAATTTAGAATATTTTAATAATATAGATATAAGACTTCATTCTTATTTTTATTTAGATTCAAATTTTCTGCCATCTTATTTTAATGGGAAAAGTTATAGATACTGCAATACAGTGATATTTTTGAAATGTAATGGACTACTTCAAACTTTTACCAAAATAATCATGTTTCCTCTAATAACAAAGCCAAACTACTTCTGCTTCCAGTGTTTTCCACCTACTCTCAGTTGAAAAGGCCAAAAGATGGTTTGAAAATCTCCATGACCTTTTATGGCTGTTCTCTCATGTGGTTATGAGAAAGTGGCTCAGTTGATGAAGCGTCTGCCTCTCAATTTTGGCTCAGGTCACGATCTGAGGGTCCTGGGATGGAGTCCTGAGTGAGGCTCTGAGCTCAGTGGGGAGACACCTTGAGATTCTCTCTCCTCCCTCTGCCCCTCCCTCTGCAGGTACATTCTCTTTCTCTCAAATAAACAAAAAATACAGGTTTTTAAAACCTATGTGACTTTATATAAATTTAGATAGCAATGTTAGATAACAATCTAAACATTCATTAGATACTCACATAATAAAGGATAACATTAAGGAAAAAGCATAAAGATCAGAGTCTCTGCAGTGAATATGCAGCTTTTCTGGTTTGCTGTTTCCTCTCAGATCACTTGTAATCTCTCAGTGAAGACTAACTTTATTCTTTACCATTCATGTGTTTCTACAAACTATCTGAATAAATGAAAACAAGTAGGCAGTGCTCTCAGAATATAGCAACATAGAGAGTACTAATTTATCTCAAAATAGTTCTTATCAAAAATCAGAAGGAAAAAAATAGGAACTAGTTTGTATTAAAAAATCCATTAAGTATAATATGCTGAATTTATCTCTAGACATCTTTGTAATTAAGAACTATGAAGCTCTACAAATAATTTTTTATAGATAGTTTTTTAAAAGGACCATTATATTGATCAAAACTTAATTATTTATAATGTTAGGCAGAATAATCTTCCCTATGTGTTTGGGAGACAGAACAAGAGACAGACTAGACTCCCAAGAAGAAAAGAATGGAACTAGGTGCTTTTCTTTTTTATTTACCATCACTGATCATTCAAGCTCTTCCTCCTCCACATTACAACTAAAAGGAAAAAAGCTCTACTGTTCTCACGTGGCAGAAGCTATTATTTATCCCTCTCATACCATTCTCTCTTCTTTCTCAAATTCATAGGGCCTTAATTTATGAGCAAGGTGCTCTACTGCTGAGGGAAACACCGTTTCTCAGGCTCTCTCACAGTGGGGTATAGCCATATGACTAAGTTTTGGCCAATGAAGTTTAAGCAGTAGTGAAATGTGGGACTTGCAAATATTCTACCTTGAAAGTGAGGGCACACCTCCTCCTGATTCAGCTCTCATTTACTGAGAACTTACTAAGCAAGTGATACTATTCACATAGTCTCCATGTAGTCATCACTAGAAAGTAAGCTATCAGGAAGACCTACTATCAAGTTAAATACCACTATTACCATTTTATACATAGTAACTCAGATTAACTTGTTCAAGATTTTATACTTCATAATTAATAAAGCTGGGATTTACTAATCAGGTCTCTGGTCTCAGAGTCTCTGTAACTCAGGTCTCTGTAACTCTGAAGTTCATGCCATGTCAACCACTACACTCTAATTTCACTAGAAAGTCCTTAAAGTTCTTCACTGTTTCATAGCACGGGGGAAACTAAAAATGTAAAAGTTACTCTCATGGGTGGAGGCAGTAGGATTATAAATTCACTTTATTTTAAAACCTAAAATAATCTGCACCTAGAAGCCTGGAAGAAGCCACAGGAGCCTTGGAGAGTTGGCTATTTTTTTTAAAAACTAATTTCTAGTTACCTTAGGTATACAGAACCTAACATTTGACAATATGCAATAAGCATAAGCTTTACTAGCAAAAAGCCCCGATGAAAAAAAAAATCCATTTCTTATTCTAGTAATTAATTGAGTCAGAAACATACCCAGTATTCTGAGATAACTCCTAAAGATTTAGTTTTAGAATGATTATAACATAATTACTTTTTTTAAAACACACTGAAGTGCAAAATACAACCCCCAACCATATTAAAAAACGGAAACTTAACCCCCTACATGGAAGTTTTGTAAAGTCAAAGACCAAAAAAAATCTGAAAGACAATACCTTCAATACTTGGCTGCATTTCTTCTGTTTTTGGAACAAAAATTCTGATGACGCTTGTGTTGATATAAATCAAAGGTAAACTGCGTGAAGTCAATGTATGGCTCCTCATGGGCTGACCAGGAGATTTTCTTTTCTCTTTTTGGGTCCTTGGTAGTTTTGCTTGAAATATACTTGCAATGGCATTAAGCAAAGGAAAGCAAAGGACAATATCAAAAGCTTGTGCTGAAAGAAGAATTTCATGAAGAAAATGGGGGGAACCATCCATTAAACCTTCAGATAACTTATGAAAGCTTCTTCGCTCATTTCTTGATGTTAACTTGTGGCGGACATTTTTTGTTACAGCTTTTGTGTATGTCAAAGAGAGAAATCCATGCTGCTGATGAGAGCCATCTAGAAGTTTTGCTGTTGTCTGTTCCAGAAAAAGGAAATCATAATACACACTTCATTAAAAAGAAAAAAAAAAAAAACTTTTTGAAAGGAGAAAATGATCTCAGTTGGTATTATAACCTTTCATTATGTCCACATCCGTTGATGAGCACATTACTGATCAATTCCACAGATGGGCAAAATCATCTAAAAATTTGAATGACTCAACTGAAAATTAGGAATCCTGAGTTTCAGTTCTAGATCTTGAGAGGCAATTAAACTTTGTTGTGTCTGTGTCTATGATTTCTACATTTTCTGTAACTTTCAGATTTTGGAACAAGTCATCTCTGGATTTTACCTTTTTGTTCTTGATAATTCTTCACTGAAAGTACCAATATGGTGTTGTAACATGGGTCACAGAGAGGTTGTTTATGCAGATGAAACTGAAATAACCATGTTACATATTTCCACTTGTAACCAACAACCTGAATAGAAAAGATGATTGACTTCCCTTGACCTAACATTTATGAGAACAGTTTTTCTTTAGATAATCTGGCTAATTTATAAGATGACCAAGCCCATAAAAAGAACCTCACTGAAACCATGCTTTGATAACTAAAACAACCACTTAATGCATGTTTACTGGAAATAGTAATGTAACACACACAAAAAAATCTGTCTTTTAGAACCTGCTTATTTTCACTGGCTATCATACTATTTATAAAACGTAACTACCAACTCTCTTACAACTGAAACTCATATTCCTTGGGTTTAATGCTATATTACTATGCACACAACATTTGAGTAAAAATTTTATCATTATAACATCAATATTTCTTACCAAACTTGTCCAATTAACTAACATTCAAATTATACACTCTAAACAAATTATAGTAAAAGAGCATATTTTTAAGAGTGAAGTAAAATGCATACTTTGTATTTGTCAAAATATGAAAAGGACAGCTCTTGAAAGTTTTCCTGAACCATGAAATATACATAAAATCCCATTTTGTAAATTACACAGCATAAAGTTACAGTTAAGCTATTATACTCCATATTTCCAACCTCTCTTCCCTGGGCCTAAAAACAAAATTTTTAGGTTATTAGGGTTCAATGTGTGATGTCGAGAGGAAGTAAACTGAGAAAGAACAAACAGGAAGAGAGTGAGAGCGGCAAAGCAGCAATGCGTCCAGGCCTATGTTATACCAGTACTGGTTAAGCTCTTTGGCTTCCATTTCCTTCCTCTCATGCGGCTGCCTGTCATACAGTGACAAAGCAAGAGGGAAAATAGAATTCAATGCAGCCATCACTCTTAATTTTGCTTTTAATCTGGACTTTACAATGAAGAAAGGTGAGATAAAAGTTACCTTCATATCTGTTATTTTTTTAACCTAATTTTCTGACTATTAAAAATAACTTGGGAAGTAGGCATTGAATGGGTGTACAAAATAATCATATTTCATATAACTGTCCTGCCCTCAAAACACTTCTTTAATCATTCCCAATCTCCTTGTTGCCTCTCTGATTTCTCTTTCCTTTTGCTTTCTACATTCAAAAGGAAATAAGGCAAAACAGGAAAAAGTGCCACCAGTCTTATCACCATCTTGCTGGACAGCAGGAAACATGGGATGGAGAAGGGTGGCTGGGGTATGGCCACACAGCAACACAGTATTTGGGTCTCTAAACTGGACTCTGGGGGGGCCCAGGCTGCACGAAGCTGCCATCAACCACTAATCTACATAACCTAGCTCAAATAATCATCACAACTGAAACACATGAATCCTGAAAAATGCATAAAAGGTGTTTCACTGTATAAATGCTTTGATTTGGAAAATATATTTTAAACATATTGAATGTAGTTACTCTTGAAAGGTAAACTCCCCTGAGAGGAAGTTTATTGAACTACTGCATTCTTAATTCCCTTAATGTAAGAGGAAAAAAAAAAAAAGAATCAATGAATACTAGCTGGAGTTGAGATAATGTAAATATTACTTTTTATACAATAATAATATCTTATACTCTTTAAAATGAAGGTTAGAAAATAATTAAAGAAATATTAGTAAAATTTTTAAAACCTTAGAAAAATTGATAAAGAAAAATCTTAAAGGTCATTAATAATAGGGTTTTTCATGAAGATACATTAAAGTTATTCAAAATGTGAAAAAAATTGAAGAATGTTTCTCATAGACACTAATAACAACCGAAGACATAAAAATAAATCTGAATAGAACTTTTGCTGATGGAAAAGCCACATTTACAGACATCTTTCTCCAGACCAAAATCCATAAAAACATAAAAAAAATCAAATCACAAACTAGCATTTGCTATGCAAATACAATATTAAACATTAAATCTACGAACACAATTAGTTAAAATATTTGGATAATTTTTATCATTTTTTAAAAAGATATAGGTCTTAAATTCCTTTTGAGCTACAAAAAAAAAAAGAGGAAATAGTTCCCGTATGCTAAGAAAATATCTAATAATGTTTGTAGGGATTTAATAAATTCTTAAGAGAATTGCTATTACCACTGTGATAATCTGGTCTTAATATTTTAAAATTACATGCATTTGTATTGACTTTAAGAATGTCACTTAAAAGAATTAGCTTAATAACATATCCAGATATATTGTACCACTAGAAAAAACAGGGTTTTAAACATCTAAAAGCCACTGGTGTGCAGTCTAGTATTCATCTTCCAGCCAGTCAATGATGGGAATACGGCCTTGTCCAGTTTCAAGAGGTCACCAGGTAATGTACTTTGAATTAGTTGCAAGAAGGAAATGGCATAATTGAAAGGGGGGAAAAAGCAAGCTAAGTAAGAATCAAAGTTTGGTCAACTCTTGATCATTCAAAACATGCACAATTTAAAAAATGTTATGCTTAATGTTCTACACTCTGATTTTCTTATGCTCATGGTAAAATTGGGTTGTAATCATAAAACCAGAGCGAAAAACAGGATATGCAAGTAACCCAGAAACAAATTAGATTGTAGTGGAAAACCAGTGTATGATTTGAAAGTGCAGTAGAGTTCACTGACAAAGTGGATGATACAGAGGAAGATGAAAATCAAGAGTTGACTCTACAGATAGTTCAATTCCTCCTCTGGATTCCTGTTAGTGGGAGTTCTGTAGCATAATTTTAAAATGATTTCTTACAGAAGGAAAGAAGCCAGAGCAATTACTGAAAGGGTCCTGCTTGCTGATGGGTCGAACCAACAAGGTACGTCTGTTCAGCTTGTCAGTACAGGAAAGGAAGACACCTCCACATTGCCCCAGAGACCAACACTCTTCCCCAAGGCTTGAGGTGATGGGCGGGAGCAAAGAAGGTGAAAAGACAAAAAGCAATAAAAGCCATAAGCAAAAAAATCTAGATACTTTAAATTTTGCTCAATTTTGCATAGGTTTAGGTTTGAGCCACTGTTAGGTATGGCCTCTGTCTGGACCATCTTCTGCAAAAGCATTGTTAATGGAAGTAAATGAAAAATAATTTCTTTTAGTGTAAAATTACTACTTTCAGTTTATGAGAAAGGACAATCCAACAAGAACTCATTTATGAATAGAAGAACTTCTAAAAAGTCAACATAAGAATACATTAGTGATAAAATATTTTAATAAAAGCAATCCTACCTTTGCTGTTTGAAAAATTTTCTTAATACCTATAACAGGAAAATGGTTACAAAACACAAACAGCTTAAAGGAACAATTTTATTTTATAATGTACTTCTGAAAGAACAGGTCAAAAAAAATTTACTTTGAGCTCTAATTCTTATAACCATTAGTCCTAATGCATGAAAGAACAACGATAAACAGTTTACAATATATTTTTTAAAAATCATAATTACTAAATGAGTCTCACCACAGGTTTTTCTTTGCATTGTAGAAATACTCCTTCAAAATGTCCTGACTGCCAACCTTCCCCTGGCCTGGAAAACATAAGTTCACCTTATCTGTTCTCTTCAATTTTTCTGAGTTAAAAAATTGAGCATATATAACTATTTCAAATAGTCATTATGTAAACAGTACTACACTGAACTAAAGCACGGATCTGACAATGCAATCAAAAACAACTTATATTAGTACCACATGCTGGTCGTTTTGCATGGAAGCATTTGTCTTAATGGTAAAACTGTATACTTACTGATTGATTATTTATTTCTATCTCATCCATGAAACTATCAGGCCCATAAGGGCATGACTGACATCTATTTTTCTCAAACACTGTATCCTCAGTGCTTACTAGCACAGTGCCCATAATATACACTCAATAAATATTTTGACTAAGTGAATGAATAATTATCTAAAACCGATAAATTTAACAGTAAAGTCACTGATGATCTAGAAGATACATTATAATATTCACATCATCAGGAAATGATTTCAGCTATAACATAATAATCATGTATCACCTGCAGAAATGCTATTCACGAAGACCTAAGGAACTGAACATTCCATTATCAAAGATCAATTCATGATTCATGGCTAAAGAACAAAAACAATTATCATTTGCTTTGTAGCATACTACTAATAAAACAGAGCTTAATATATAGCCAGCAAAATATTTTGAACTTCATAATTATGACACAAGGTTTTGGCTGGACAGATGTGATAGTCACTGACATAAGCAATACAATATATGTGATAAGCACTATGATAAAGAATCAAAATTCAAATGTTTTTAATGTAGAATTAGAAATGTGTTCAATAAAAAACATTCTGTTTTTAGGGTCTATGATATAACAGTAAAGGTATAGAAACATATGTGCTTCTGCAGGCATTCAATAAATAACTGCGGAATGAATATTATAAATTCCGAGAAAAAATAGACTTTAAGGCTGTTTCTACACCAATATGAAATTGAAAATATGATGCCATGTAAAAATTTTTTTAAATGTGTGAATTTTATGGTATGCAAATTATATTTCAATTTAAAAAATACAAATTCCAGAGTCGTATTCTAAAGCAAAAAACAAAACAAAACAGGAAACAAAAAATACAAAAAGCATTTTTTTTACCTTCATTTAGGAAAAATTAATGACAAAATTGCTATGCATCTTTGGGAAGATATCTAAAACTTTACTTTTTTACTACCATTACTTATTATTATACCAAATATGTATATATTAAATACATATAATTTAAGTATAAATTATAATTGTTTACATCATACTTTTGATAAAAATTTACTAGGGAAGAAAAATTTGGTTCTAGGAATATCGACCACATGTATATTAATCATGTGTGAGGCAAGAAAAGTCTCCAAAGTACAAAGGGCCATGAGATGTCACTACTCCATTTCAATCTGTGATTATTCTAGTATGCAGAGGGGATGGGGAGTATACAGCCAAAACCAAAGCCATCAATCATGTCTCCAGCATCTTTGCAAATATACAAAATAAAAAATTGTGTGAGATGACAGGAAAAGCAGCTTATTTCATTTAATATGGCAATCTGGGTCTTTGTGAACAGATCTGCCACCTTATGAAACAAAACTTTGTTATATTCCATATATGAATGGATTCTAAGGAAAACTGATCAATTTATCTGTTAAGAACCCTCTTTGGAAATGGTAAGATTATTATGCTTAGCGAAATAAGTCAACTGGAGAAAGACAACTATCACATGATCTCCCTGATATGAGGAAGTGGAGATGCAACGGGGGTGGGAGTTAAGGTGGTAGGAAAAGTAAAAATGAAAGAAGATGGGATCGGGAGGGAGACAAACCAAAAGAGACTCTTAATGTCATAAAACAAACTGAGGGGAGTGGGGGGAAGAGGGGTTGGGAGAGGGTGGTGGGGTTACATTATATGTTTAAATAAAGCTTAAATAACCTTAAAAAAAAAAAACAAAAAAAAACCCCTCTTTGGAAATAAGTACAGTATTTTTTTTAAAAGACCCAAATTAAAATATAAAAATTCTTATACAGACTGTGTCCAAATAAAGTATAGCTTTTCCCGTATTCATTACACATTATTTACCTGCTTCTATAGTGATCAATATTGAAACTCTCTATTTTACATTTCACTTTGGTATATACATCCTGAACATCTATGGAAGCACTGAGGTCTTCTAGTTCACTGACCATGCAAAGCTCTGCAATAAGAGGCAAACATTAAAATCAGCATAGGCCTCACAATCAATATTAAAACCTTCTATTTTAGATTAAATTCATATATATATTCTTGACATCTACAGAGGAAGTGAGACTTTCTGTTCATTAACCACACAAGATCCTACAATACTAAGGAAAAGTAATAAAAGTTCAGGTATTATATTCAATATATTAGTATTGCTAATAGAAATCACCTAAGTTAGATCTAAAGACGTTTAAGTGACAGTTATAAATAAAACTAAAGTCTACTATTTCTTCTAAAAATAGTGTTTAATATTTTATCTTTTCAGTACAGAAGAAAAGTAACCCTGTACCTGTGCCTTTATTCTCAGGATCTGGAGCAAAGAGTTTTATAGTAATTTTGGGGAGCACCCACTGCATCCACAGACTAATCCGTCCACTGGCTCCACCAATGTTACTTGTAGTTTGTTCCAAAGTCACAGAATCTGAAAATGGTGAATCATCACCTGCTTGTATAGAATCTCCCTGGGATGAGAAAAAACAACAACTGTTTAACAAATAAAAATAACCTTAAAAATTATATAAAATTTGAAATCACCACTGATAACTTTTCCATAACATATATTTGCTAACAATAAACATTTAAATGCTTATGCTGATACATGTTAATAATATATGTAGTAATCACATGTTTTTTTATAGTTGAAATGTTCATGCATGTCATTCCATTCTCCTCAAGAGTGCATAAGATCCAGAACAAGTTTGGGTTGTACCAATGGGTATTTCCTTAGAGAGCAGGGTCTGCAAGCTAAGCTATAGCCAGGGGCCAAATCTTGTTCTATTTTTGGAAATACAGTTTTACTAGATCACAGCCATACTCATTCATTTACCTATTGCCCATGGCTGCTATTTAGCAGTTAGGTAGTTTCTATAGAGATGCTATGGTCCATCAAATCTAAAATATTTACAATCTAGTCATTTATAGAAGAAACCAGAGGTTTGTCTACCCCTGCTATGAGGTACTTATGTGAATCTACAATGTCCATGGCAAATTGATTAGCATAATTAGCCATGCTAATTTATGCTAATTATGCTAATGTTAGCATGGCTAACATGTATCATGCCTTGCATATTTTAATATAACAAGACATTAAAAAGTTGGATTTGACAGATTTTTAAAAGAATTTAAGTAATCTCTATACCCAACATGGGGCTCAAACTTACAACCCAAGATTAAGAGTCACATGCCCTACTACTAAGCCAGGCACATGTCCCAACAACAGATTCTTTTTTTTTTTTTTAAAGATTTTATTTATTTATTTGACAGAGAGAGAGTTCACAAGTAGGCAGAGAGGCAGGCAGAGAGAGGAGGAAGCAGGTTCCCCGCTGACCAGAGAGCCTGATGTAGGGCTCTGATACCAGGACCCTGAGATCATGACCTGAGCTGAAGGCAGAGGCTTTAACCAACTGAGCCACCCAGGTGCCCCAACCAACAACAGATTCTTAAAAATGATTTATATGGCTAAATGGTTAGAGGTAAAGAGCATGAGTTTATTCAATTCAACAAATACATAATGAATTATAAATATGTAAGTTCCCGCATTTGTTAATAACAAACTTTCTGTAAAAGGTTCATTTGGTCATCATTGTTTTTGTTAAATCTTTTCAGTAGCTGTTAAGAGGGGTGGAGAAAAATAAATCCTGGTATGGAATTCAATAGCTTCAGCCTTCGAAGCAGGAAGACATGGTGCCAGGAATAGTGATCAGTCACTCCTGTATTCTATTCTTGTAGGATTAACTACCAAGTATTTGGGTTTTTAAAATTCCAACTTTGCTGTCCATTTAAAACCTTCAAAAATACCCATTCCCTGAGAATTGATCGAATACACTATAGCATGCTTATTTTTTTAAAAGATGTGTATGTATTTTTAAACTTTAGTTATAGGTACTTAAACTCAGTCTGGTAGGCAGCATGATAAGTTAAGGACTTCTTTAGACCCTAACTGTGGGATTTAATCTCTTGGAGTTTGTTTCCTCCTCTGCAAAATGGTTATTTTGATATTTACCTCTTAGAGTTGGTAAGAAGAAATAAGAACATAAATGTAAAGTGATTTACATATAACAAGCAATTTGTAACTAGTAGGTATAATTATCACCAACAAACTGAACCACTACTTAGAAATTATATACTCACAAGTCTTACAATTTAGAATTCAATACTCTCTTGCCTTTCTCATTTTGTTATCTTTCTAACTTTAGCACATTTTCCTTTGCCATATGTCCTCAACTTATAATAGTTTGTAGTAGCTTTGAATGTCTCAAACAAGCCGTTCACTTCCTATGCTAAGGAGTCATGACCAGTAGTCAACAGCCAGAACAAAAAAATTCTTAAAATTTGATAAGAAGACAACAAAATGTGGTGAGTATACTGTTTTCTATGGAGAGTTTCTCAGGGCAGAAGCCACTAATCTGGCAACTCAGAGCAGGGACAATGAGTAAAATCTCATAGAAAACCAAACCACAATTTCTGCTCTCACTACCACAAACATACCGTCTACTCGGTCTATTTAGTGTCTACATGAAGTGTTTACCTGAATCTAAGTTCTGTAATACCTGTCAATCAGAAGGAGATTTTAATTTCCTTGAATCTCCAGAAGGACACCAAACGGGAATGATTTTCACAAAAGAACAGACATGTACTTATTGTTGGAATACTTAGACCCAGGCATAGCAAAACAAAAGTGTCCTATGATTTACTGTGACAGAAAATTATAGACTTAAATCTGAAGATAGCGTAGTCATTCCTTGTTCCACTTCACCAAGCAAAGCAGACAGCTCACTCTGATGTTCTCATATAAATTCTTTTCCAAAGTAAGTAGTTCTAACTCTGCTATCATTGAAATTCTTACATTGAGAAGGTATACAAAAGTTCAGGGTTTTGGTTGCTGCCTGAAGTAACACAACACCTAATGAAAAGCACAAACTAATCCCAGGAAAGGATGTATTTTACAAAGTCAAATTCAATAAAAGACACATAATGTAGTCAAGATGCCTTTCTTTATGGGCAGATTCTTAGAGCAGAAGCATTCATAAATTAAATTATCCTTCAAGACTTAGAAGAACATCATAATCCCAAGAATGGAAACTGCAGAGAAAACAGCACCTCAAGTCAATGTGACCTAGTTTTTCTTTTAAATATTATTAGGTAGATTCAGTAGGAATGTTAAGAAAACTGTGCTTCAAATTTAATAAGTAAGCACTCCTGAAAAAGACTTTTGCTCTCCTCCCTCACACAGTTCCAATTTTCCTTTTGGATTTACAACATTTGGTATGGTGTTGTTAAATATGTTTGTGCATTAATTTTCTGCTCGATTTCCAAATCTATAGCAAAAATTGAGCCAGAATTGGAGATGCTGAACTATTTTCCCATACCTCTTTATGCCAAGTTCTAAAATATACAGTTATATTCTTTCACCATTTTGTTGCAAATTGGCCAAAAGAACTGAGTTTATTTTTCTAGCTGAATTTATCTTTGTTCATCTGGAAGAGCAAACACTGCAGCCCTTCATCCTTGGCCTGCTTCAGAGCTCAGGGATGATCATAGTTTTGGCCACACTGCTACTCTCCCTTATCAAAATAACTCCAGCATTCTTGTTCAATCACAAAACTTCCCAAAGGGCTAAACACTTCCACCACGGTTTGTACTTAAGTCAACAGTAACAAGTGGCCTGCTGTGGTTTCCACTACCTTTGGTCTCACTATTTCAATGCAAGGGTGGGAAAAATGATGAACTGTTTTTAAGCTTCGTACTTACGCTTCTTACTCCTATTTCCTTCCCCCTCTACAACCATCCAGATTGATATTCAGGAAGCTAGAGTTAAATTCACTGAAAAGTATGGTACTTCCCATCAACATGTCAACATAAAAAGAATTACTCATAGTTTAAAGTATAAATCACCCAAGGTTCATGTAAACAAATACTTCTCTTCTTCTTAATACAAACAACTGTAAAGAGTGTGCTTTTTAAAACCAGATTCATGTACAGTGAATTCTTTATAGCCAAAATAATTAATATATTTGACCTGACTCAGCAAGAAAAACAATACTTTAAATAGTCAAAGTTTTAAAATTTTTATGAATGTTTTTGAACGCAGATATTAATTAGAAATAAAAAATTCAAAACTTTGATTTCAAAAAAAATTTCCCAGGTATATAATTGATATAAATAAGCACAACAAATGTAAGGTGGCCTCACAGCAATTTCTTTCTAGATATGTCTCCTGAGGCAAAGGAAACAAAAGTGAAAATAAACTACTGAGACTTGATCAAAACAAAAAGCTTCTGCACAGCAAAGGAAACAATCAACACAACTAAAAGGCAATCTACAGAATGGGAGAAAATATTTGCAAATGACATATCTGATAAAGGGTTAATATCCAAAGTACATAAAGAAATTATAAAATTTGGAGCACCTGGGTGGCTTGGTTAAGTATGCAACTCTTGATTTCGGCTCAGGTGGAAATTGTGGTACTGAGCCCTGTGTCAGGCTCTGAGCTTAGCAGGGAGTCTACTCTAGATTCCCTTACTCTCCCTTTGTCCCTCCGCCCTGCTCTCAAATAAATCTTTTTAAAAATATATTATTTATTTATTTGACAGGGAGAGAGATCACAAGTAGGCAGAGCAGCAGGCAGAGAGAGGGGGAAGCAGGCTCCCTGCTGAGCAGAGAGCCCGATGTGGGGCTTGATCCCATGACCCTGAGATCATGACCTGGGCCAAAGGCAGAGGCTTAACCCACTGACCCACCCAGGCACCCCTCAAATAAATAAATCTTAAAGAAAAAAAAGGAATAAAACTCAACACCCCAAATACAAATAATCCACTCAAAAATAGGCAGAAGACATGAACAGACATTTTTCCAAAGAAGGCATACAAGTGGCTAACAGATACATAAAAAGATGCTCAACATCACTCATCATCAGGGAAATATAAATCAAAACTACAATGTGATATCACCTTGCACCCATCAGAATGGCTAAAATCAACAACACAAGAAACAGCAGGTGTTGGCGATGATGTGGAGAAAGGGGAACGCACTGCCTTGTTGGTGGAAATGCAAAGTGATACAGCCACTCTGGAAAACAGTATAAAAGTTCCTCAAAAAAGTTAAAAAAAAAAGAAACCCACAAAACTACCCTATGATCCCACAACTACATTATAAGGTACTTACCCAAAGAACACAAAAATGTTAATTCAAGGGGGTACAAGTACCCAAATGTTTATAGCAGCATTATCAGCCAAATTATGGAAAGAGTCCAAGTGTCAATTGACTGATGAATGGATAAAGAAGATGTGGCATGTATACATACAATGGAATTATTATTCAGCCATAGAAAAGAATGAAATCTTGTCATTTGTAACAACCTGGATGGAACTACATAGTATTATGCTAAGAAAAGTAAGTCGGAGAGAGACAAATACTGTACACCTGAAACGAATATTGCGCTGTATGTTAGCTGGAATTTACATAAAACCTTAAAAAAATGTAAGGTGACCTCAGATTGATAGGTTAATTTATATAAATCATTAGATTTTACTTTTTTTTTTTTAAGATCTTATTTATTCATTTGACAGAGGGAGAGATCACAAGTAGGCAGAGAGGCAGGCAGAGAGAGAGAGGAGGAAGCAGGCTCCCTGCTGAGCAGAGAGCCCGATACGGGACTCGATCCCAGGACCCGGGACCATGACCTGGGCCAAAGGCAGAGGCCCTAACCCACTGAGCCACCCAGGCGCCCCTAAATCTTTAGATTTTTAAAAAGCAAAATCAAGTAAGTCAATAATTGTGACTGTGAATATGTGAATATGATTGTTTGGAAAAGCATTACAAAGTGTTTTGTTGATGTATGCAAAGGCTAAAAAATAAGCTCCACTTCTCTAATCTATTTTGATATATTATCTTTGTCTTCCAACAGCTATTCAATTGATCAGATGATAATCTAAATGCTAAAACTACCACATTTTTTAAAAGTAGGCTCCACCCCCACAGTTCAAGGCAGGGCTTGAACTCCTGACCCTGAGATTAAGAGCTGAGCTGTGATCATGAGTCAGATGCTCAGCCAACTGAGCCACCCAAGTGCCCCGTGATTCCCACATTTTGAATGCCTGCTTCCTCCTCTCTCTCTCTCTCTCTCTCTCTCTCTGCCTCTCTGCCTACTTGTGATCTCTGTCTGTCAAATAAATAAATAAAATCTTAAAAAAAAAGATTTAGTTATTTGAGAGAGAGGGGGAGCATGTGCATGAACAGGGGATGGGTAGAAGGAAAGGAAGAGAGAGAATCTTCAAGCAGATTCCCTACTGACCCCAATCCTGAGTTTGATTCCATGACCCTAAGATCTTGACTTAAGCCGAAATCAAGAGATAGCTGCCTAATCGACTAAGCCACCCAGGCACTCCAAACTAAACTTACTTTCTAAAGGGTTGTTTGAAATGATAATTTGACATAGCTTACTGCTTAATATTACTGTACCATAATAACTAAAAAATTGACAAGTTTTGCTATAGCAGTTAATGTCAAACAACTTCTCAGTCCAATATTCACTTCTGTTTTTCAATAAATATCTCAACAGATATAACTGACATGTAACATTGTAATAGTTTCAGGTGTACAAGATCATTATTTGTATATACTGTGAATGATCACAATAAGTCTTGTTAACATCCATCACCATGCATAGTTACAGGTTATTTTTCTCTTGTGATGAGAACTTTTAAGACCTACTCTCTTACAGACTTTCAAACACAGAATAGAGTATTATTAACTCTGTAGTCCCTGCTGTACATTATATCCCCAGGACTTACTTGTTTTATAATTGGTAGTTTTTATCTTTTGGCCACATGTACCTATTTTGCCCCATATTCAGTTTAAATTTAGTGGAAAATAAATGTTTTAAATAATTACTGCTGACTAACAAATGAAGCACCTCATATAAGATTTTTTTAATTTAAATTCTAGTTAGTTACCATACAGTATAATGTAAGTTTCAGGTATACAACAGAGTGATTCAGTCCTTCCATACAACACCCTTTGCTCGTCACAAATGCCCTCCTTAATCCCCATCACCTACTTCACCCATCCCCTCACCCACCTCCACCCTGCTAACCACCAGTGTGTTGTCTACAGTGAAGGGTCTGTTCCTTGGTTTGCCTCCCTCTCTTTTCCCCCTCTTTGTTCCTTTGTCTTGTTTCCTAAATTCCACATATGAGCGAAATCATCTTTCTCTGACTGACTTATTTCACTTAGCATAATACTCTCCAGCTCTATCCATATTGTTGCAAATGGCAAGACTTTATTCTTTTCTATGGCTGAGTAATATTCTTGTGTGTGTGTGTGTGTGTGTGTGTCTCACATCCTCTTTAAGCTAGGCTGCATAAAGCTATTTTAATCCCTGAATCAATGAAGAGTAGAAGTCAAATTTTGCTATGAACCAAAGCTTCCAACATGAGAGGTTAATCTGTCAATTTTTACTTTTGGCTGAGTTGTAAATCAATATTCTAACATGGACTCAGTATTTTATATTTTTTTGCTGCATACTAAAATTTTTGTTCCCCCTTCTGTATAATACAGAATTGCCTGTAGGAAACAGAATCCATTATGGACTACATTTCCTAGTCCATCTATTATATATGTATATACATATCCATGCCCCAATTCAAATATTTTAAATTCTTCTAATGATAAAGGACATTATCTTAAATGTTTAAAATTTTGTAAAAAGCTGAAGATACATTAGGCTAAGTATCCAATTTAAGAGATTAGAAAATAACAGGAGCACCTGAGTGGCTCAGTTGTTTAAGTGTCTAACTCTTAATTTCAGCTCAGGTCATGATCTCAGGGTTATGAGACGGAGTCCCACATTGGCCACTGTGCTGGGTGCAGAGCCTGCTTGAGATTCTCTATCACCCTCTGCCTCTGCCCTTCCTTGTCTCTCTCTAAATTAGAAAAAGAAAAAAGAAAAAAAAAACCCTCTACAGGATAAACCAGGAAAAAATGCATTTAAAAAAAAATTTATTATTTCAAGAAAGAGTACGTGGAGGGGCAATGGAAGAGGGGGAAAGAGAGAGAGAGAATCTCCGGCAGACTCCCTGCTGAGCACAGAGCCCAACGTGGGGCTCAATGATTTTATACTGGCAGTTTAAAAAAAAAAACTTCTCGTTATGTAAAGGGTTTTCAGGCTAGTAATAGCCCCTGGAGTCCCTCAAAGAAGCAAACACACAAAATCCTTTTGTGGGAAGAGGGCCTCAACCACAATATAAAAGTCTCATAGATAAAGTTCCACTAATGAAACACTCCCAATACAAGGTTACATAACACATAAGGAAACAATCTATTATGAATAAAAGTTAAAAACACAACAAAGGATTAGACTCTCATAATATTCAGACAACAGATCTGATAAAAAATATAAAATAATTCTGTTTAAAACAATAGACAAAAAACAAAAAAGCTCATTATATATCTTTATGAATTTATATCAAAATATATTTGCAGTGACTTAGTAAATTATATACATGTCCTGTACTATAATAAATCAAATTTAATTTGTCATAATGAGTTGATATTCCCAGTTCATTTAATAACCACATATTCAATAGGAATGTGTTTGAAACCCACTCTGCACCAAGCACTGTACCGATCACTTAAATTAGGGTTATCCTCTGATAAAAAGATAACAGGGAATGGATGGTAGTGGAGAGTTTTTATTTCACATCTAGTATAGCACTGAAACAATATAATTATAATATAATCCTCTGATAAAAAGATAACAGGGAATGGATGGTAGTGGAGAGTTTTTATTTCACATCTAGTATAGCGCTGAAATAATATAATAATAGAAGTATAGCTTTACCTCTGAACCAATGGAAGCCTTTCAGTCTAAATTATTTTACTTCTACCTTATTAAAAACTTAACACATATTTCAGATAAAGATAGTATAAAAAGCATATATAACATAGAAACAGAAAAAGCAACAAAGCATCAATTTTTCACTATGTCTTTTGCTATTTGTACAAATTTATTAAAGCTAAAACATAGTTCCCTTCACACAAAATTACTGGCAAAAGAGAAAATTATGGCCAACTTGAAAATATTGCCTAATATTTAAAAATTTAAGTGGAATATTTATTCAATATATTACTGGAAGTCCCAGTCAGAGCAATTAGGGAAGACGAAGAAATAATGGGCACCCAAAGTGGAAACGAAGAAATAAAATTAACTTTGTTCACAAAAAACATGACCTTCTATGTAGAAAACCCTGAAGATTACACACACACACACACACACAAATTTTAGAATTAATAAATTCAGCAAAATGTGTTTCTATATACTAACAGTGAACAATCAGTAAAGGAAATTAATAATACAATCCCATTTAAACTGCATCAAAAAGAATAAAATACTGTGGCACCTGGGTAGCTCAGTCGGGTGAATGTCTGACTCTTGCTTTCCACTCAGGTCATGATATTAAGGTTGTAAGATCAAGACCTGCATTGAGCTCCATGCTGAGCATAGAGCCTGCTGAAGAATCTCTCTCTCCCTCCCTCTCAAAAGAAAGAAAGGAAGGAAGGAAGAAAGAAAGAATAAAAAGAACAAAATACTTAGGAGTAAACTTAACCAAGGAGGTTTAATACTTGTATGCTGAAAACTACAAAATATTGCTAAAAAAATGAAAAAAATATGCACATAAATGGAAAGATGTTCCATGTTCATGGATTGGAAAGCTTAATGGTTAAGAAAGGGAATTACTATTTAGTGGATACACAATTTTAGTTGTGTAAGATTAAAAAAGTGGATGATGGTGATGGTTGCACAACAGTGCCACAGAATGGTACATTTAAAATCATTAAAATGGTAATTTTTACATGTATTTTACAATACAATGTAATTTTATTGGTGTATTTTACAATAAAAAATTGACAAAAGTGGGACATAAAATCATAATTAACAATATGTTAATAGTTGACAATAACAATAGTGAGATTGAGGAAATAACCTAGAAAGAAAACAGAGGCTTATGAATGTAAACGAAAGGGGGAAAACCAAAAACCAAACCAAAACAAAAAGTGGTTCAAAGACACAGAGAAAAAGTTCTGGAAAGAGAGACTAAAGATAATGTAGTAGTATTTTCTCAAGTGATATTGTCTGAGAACATTCCAGAACTGAAAAAATATATATCACAAAACCATAAGTGCTGAGCGGGATAAATAATACATCTATACTTAGTGGCAACAATTTACTTAAAAAAGAAAGATTTATCAAATGTATTATGTCCCATAATTCATATGATAGTATACATTAGGGACTTGGGTCAAAATGCAGAAATTTTCATTTCAGGTTTGCTACTTATTCTCTCTCTGGCCTCAAGCAAATTACTTAACCTCTATAGCCACAAATTTTTCAGTCTAAAAGGGAAATGATAATATTACCCACCTCATAACATTGGTTTGAGAATTAAAAGAAATACTGCTTGCAATGTCCACAATAGCCAAACTATGGAAAGAACCTAGATGTCCTTCAACAGATGAATGGATAAAAAAAGATGTGGTACACACACACACACACACACACACAATGGAATCCTATGCAGCCATCAAAAGAAATGAAATCTTGCCATTTGCAATGATGTGGATAGAACCAGAGGGTATCATGCTAAGTGAAAAAAGTCAATCAGAGAAAGACAATTATCATATGATCTCTATGACAGGAGGAATTTGAGAGGCAGAGCAGAGGGTCATGGGGGGTAAGAGGGAAAAAATGAAACAAGATGGGATTGGGAGGGAGACAAACCATAAGAGACTCTTAATCTCACAAAACAAACTGAGGGTTGCTGGGGGGAGGGGAGCAGGGAGAGGATGGTTGGGTGATGGACATTGGGGAGGGTATGTGCTTTGGTGAGTACTATGAAATGTGTTAGCCTGATGATTCACAGACATGTACCCCTGGGGCAAATAATACATTTATATTAATTAAAAAAAAAAGACATACTGCTTGTAAAGTACTTAGATTAGTGGGTACTCCAAAATATAAAGCTAATGTAAATCTCCGTCATAAAATTTTTGCATTAGGCCCTGAATTCAACCATACTTCTATCTATAAATAATGCAATGGCAACATTTTCAGTTTAATCAAGGGTATGCCTTTTGTGCTGCCAGCTCTTGTAAAGACAAGGACAATAGTGGGACTTACTCAGAACTAAGCAGTCAAGTAATCACTCAAATAACCCATGAAACTTGACAACAGATTTTCTAAAACCTGTTTTGGATTAAATAAATATGTCATTATATTTAACTTCTAATTTTCTCCTTAGCCCTGGCTGTATAAAGAAGAGCGTATCACAACAAATAAAGCGTATATCACAATTGTCCTATGCTTTTATAATACTATTTTGATATAATGGGAGAGGAGGGTAGAATATAATTATAAAACAATCTCAATGTATCAATTTTATTTAAATTTAACAACAACTTGTTATGGGGCAATAACAAAAATATTAAAAGTAAACTTAGAGCTTCCTAATTACTGTGTGGAGACACCATAGGATGTGTCACAACTGTGCTGAGACATAGATCCCTTGGCTTTCAGAATCATCGGATAGGATCTGAGGTAAATGGAAACCTCCAGTGACTTAGAAATTTTTCTGATAACTTCATACACAAATATCATTTTCTATATATTCAATGACATGAAAAAGGTAGGGAAGCACTGTTCTAACTAACCACACAATTTATACTTAAATCTGTATACAGAGACTTCTGTTGCTTACATGACAGTATTGTTCATAAAATGTCTTCTCAGAATCAAGATTATTAGGACGATAACTACCAAAAGGAGCAAAGGGATGCTAGAGCTTTCCAGGAATGCCATGTCCAAATAGGAAGAAAGGCTTTTAAAATGGATTAACACAAAATATATGTGGACACTCTCCTCATTGTCCTCCCTAACCCCATTTATTAAGTAATTTCTCCAGTGAGAGACCAAAGTTTATTTCCATTTATAAGTCATATACAGGCAAATTTATCACAATTATAAAAAATTTTAAAAATGGAATTCAAGGGACCACAGTAATATACCTAACACACTAGAACTCAAAAGTAAAGTAACAAAAATTACAAAGATCATTAAACACAATTCTAGCAGCACAATAAACAAAGAAAAATCAGAAAATGAAAACTTGGGCACAAATTTTGAATTCTGGATAAATTAAACCACAGATTGAGTCATAGATGGAGCATTCATACACACAGGAGAAAACAAGGATTGTATTTTCAGATGTCATCATTTATGGGCTAATTCTCTAAGGGGAAATTTAAACTCAAAGGATACATAGCTAACCTTGATCTCCACCTAACAACTATTATCTTGAGAGCAAGGAGAGAAATTAAATATTTAATATTAATACACAGACACCTTTTATTTGTAAAGTTAGATTCAGCACTAGTACTGGTTATCATAACAGTCTTCGCAAAAATCTTCCTGCCATGTATGGAAAATAAAGCAGCTAAATTATTTTAAGATATTTCTCAGAGAACAAGTTTCACAAGTAATTGTAGGTTTCAAATCCATATCGGACTACTCACCTCTTTTCTTGACCACACTATGTGAACAAGAGAAGATGGTAATTCTGAAAATATTTGCTACTTTTTCCTCCATAAGTCTGTGTTACCATCTGTAAGCTGCTTTACATGGTCTTCCTCCAATAAATAAATCTTCTGCAGTAAGATTCCTTCATTTATAGATCTTCTTCACACAGGTCAGATTAAATCCATAGCTAATCCCTTCTTGATCAAAACTCTTCACAGTGTAAGGATAGAGGGCACATACCTCAATATCATAAAAGCCATCTATGAAAACCCACAGTGAATATCATTCTCAATGGGGAAAAACTGAGAGCCTTTCCCCTAAGGTCAGGAACACGGCAGGGTGGTCCACTATCACCACTGCTATTCAACACAGTACTAAAAGTCCTAGCCTCAGCAATCAGACAACAAAAAGAAATAAAAGGCATCTGAATCGGCAAAGAAGAAGTCAAATTCTCACTCTTTGCAGATGATATGGTACTTTATGTGGAAAACCCAAAATGCTCTACTCCAAAACTGCTAGAACTCAAACAGGAATTCAGTAAGGTGTCAGGATATAAAATCAATGCACAGAAATCAGTTGCATTTCTATACACCAACAGCAAGACAGAAGAAAGAGAAATTAAGGAGTAATCCCATTTACAATTGCCCCCCAAACCATAAAATACCTAGGAATAAACCTAACCAAAGAGACAAAGAATCTAAACTCAGAAAACAATAAAGTACTCATGAAAGAAACTGAGGAAGACACAAAGTGGAAAAACATTCTATGTTCATGGATTAGTACAACAAATATTGTGAAAATGTCTATGCTACTTAAAGCAATCTGCACATTTAATGCAATCCCTATCAAAATACCATCAATTTTTTTTCAAAGAACTGGAACAAATAATCCTAAAATTTATATGAAACCAGAAAAGATCCCAAATAGCCAGCGGAATGTTGAAAAAGAAAACCACAGTTGGCACCAACACAATTCCAGACTTAAAGCTCTATTACAAAGCTGTAACCATCAAGACAGTATGGTATTGGCACAAAAACAGATACATAGATCAATGGAACAGAATAGAGAGCCTGGTAACGGACCCTCAACTCTATGGTCAACTAATCTTTGACAAAGCAGGAAAGAATGTCCAATGGAAAAAAGACACCCTCTTCAACTAATGGTGTTAGGAAAATTGGACGGCCACATGCAGAAAAATGAAACTAGAATCAAACTGAGGTTGCTGGGGGGTAGAGGGGAAGGATAGGGTGGCTGGGTGATGGACACTGGGGAGGGTATGTGCTATGGTGAGTGCTGTGAATTGTGTAAGAATGATGATTCACAAACTTGGACCCCTGAAACAAATTTTATGTTAATGAAAAAAAAATCCATAGCTAACACAAAACTAATAAATCCACTAGGAACATTTTCATTGTTAATGTTTACAACTCAATCAGAAAGAATTCTTAATATTCTAAATTTAAATTAATTTCAGTAATGTATGGAATTTTTTTTAAAATCAGAATTTCTTTTTATGTGATTGAAAAAAAACCTCCCCTTTTTAATCTTTCCCTTTGTTAATTTCCCCATTTTGGCTAATGAAGACATCATTCTTCTAGCTTATCATATTGTAATACATCTACTGCAACAAAATTGTTGCATCATATCATTTTTAAGATCCATCTGAAATGTCACTTTCTCTGTAAAATCCCCATAGATCTCATAGAATAAATTTGCTAATCATACTCCCACAATTACAGGCCATGTTCATCTCTATTACGTCCTGTATCAGGGCCATTATGTTCTTTTGAGTAGGTTATACTGTACTTTACGTGAATGGCAGTCCCTAGATGGGACCATTCTATGCGAGTGTTGTCTTTACTGGTCTTTCAATGTTTTTTAAATGTTCCTTTCTAATAAAAAGCCACTCCCCAAAACAGGTAGTCATGTTTAT
Organism: Taxidea taxus jeffersonii; assembly: GCA_003697995.1. NCBI lineage: Eukaryota > Metazoa > Chordata > Mammalia > Carnivora > Mustelidae > Taxidea > Taxidea taxus. Next base: position 80,377 of record ML104554.1, on the reverse strand, counting down.
TTGGACAGCCCTGTAAGTAAAGTACTTAGCAAACAATCATTTAATGGAACACTTTCCTATCTGCCAGTGAAATGTCTCTATTCTTTAACTTCATTTATCAATTTCACTTGTACTATCCTTTGTCTAGCAATTTATCACTCCAAGCTTTGATTACTCTCCCAAAATGTTCACAAAGTGTATTCTGTGCAATGTTAATATGCAGAAAAAAAGTCTTTGGTTAACTGAGTTTGGACACTACTACATTCAATATAGTATTGTTGTTGTTGTTGCTTTAAACTACAGGAGCTTTTGTATTCTAAGAACATAAGGAATCTCCAAGAAAGAACTCACTGCTTTTACCCTAGAAAGGATATGCCCCACTGACTTCATATGGCACATTTCTAGATTCTTGACCTATGCCACATTTGGGTGGGGGGGGGAGGGTGAACGAAGTAATATCTATCACTCAGGTCACTGTGTTTTTTAGAATTTAGAATGAGCAGGGTTAGAGAAGCTGCTTGTGCTGTTGTCTAATAAATCTATTCTAATACGTGTTAGAGCCTCAAAGCAAATAAAAAACAGTGCCCATTTAACTGAGTTTGATTGCCTTTACTGATTTGTTTGAAAAAAAAAATTTCCTTTACTTGCTTCTTATTCCAATTCTGTATTTTGCCAGTAACTTTATTTCCACAGGAAGTGCAGGAAGTGATACCTTTATGCAGAAACAGAAACATAACTTCTACCTCTATCTTTTCCAGTAGTTCTCAGTGGTGCAAGTTCAGCCCCCTAGTGTGTGTTTTGGAAATGTATTAGGATGTTTTTCTTTGACTCAATGACTGAGTGTCACTACTGGCATTTAAAGGTTTGGAGTAGGGGAATCAAGAGGTTCTATGATGAATAAGACTGTCCTGAAAAGTATTATGCTTAGCGAAATAAGTCAATTGGAGAAAGACAACTATCATATGATCTCCCTGATATGAGGAAGTGGAGATGCAACGGGGGTTGGGGCTAAGGGGGTAGGAAAAGAATAAATGAAACAAGATGGGATTGGGAGGAAGACAAACCAAAAGAGACTCTTAATGTCATAAAACAAACTGAGGGGGGTGGGGGGAGAGGGTTGGGAGAGGGGGGTGGGGTACCTTATATGTTTAAATTAAAAAAAATATATTTAATAAAAAAAAAAGCTCTGTCCTGAAAGAAAAAAAAAAAAAGACTGTCCTGAAAAACAAAAATTATCTTAGAGAAATTTTTTTTAAAGATTTTGTTTATTTATTCAAGAGAGACAAAGAGAATATGTGCAGGGCAGGGAGGGGACAGAGGAAAAAGGTCAGAGGGAGAAGGTGGGACTTCCCACCGAGCATGCAGCCCAACATGGGGCTCAATCCCAGGACTCTGGGATCATGACCTGAGCCAAAGCAGATGCTGACTGAGTCACACGAGTGTTCCCTAGCTCACAGAAATTTATACAAGTGAAAATCTTGTGTATCAACTTTGGAAATAAAATTGAATTCAGTTTTAGATCTAAACACTATTTTTTTGGCATTTTCTGCACGATTTTTTTTTTACATACCAACAGTTCCAGAAACATACATTATAAAATTTTTTTTAAGATTTTATTTATTTGACAGAGAGAGATCACAAGTAGGCAGAGAGGCAGGCAGAGAGAGAGAGAGGGAAGCAGGCTCCCTGCTGAGCAGGATTCCCGATGTGGGACTTGATCTCAGGACCCTGAGATCATGACCTGAGCTGAAGGCAGCGGCTTAACTGACTGAGCCACCCAGGCGCCCCTAAAATATTTGTTTTAAAAGGGCACTGGCAAGTTGGCCGAGGTAAGGGTGCTAAAAATGAAAAGAAGGTTTTCTATGACTAGAAGGGAGAAGGAGAGGACTTTGGGTCCGACAGGATTAAAAACCACTAATGGAAAGGTGGTAAGAACACCGTGGTTTAAAAAAAGGCAGGGACAGAGGGGGCAGGGGAAAGGAGCATGAACCTCTTTTTCATTCAGTTGCTAAGTTTCCATACATTTGAGGAAACATACCTTTACCGTGTCTCAGTTTTTTCCATTTCAGAGAACCCCCCACTGTCCTGAACTACCCCACTACCTACTGAAAGTAATTAGAATCCTGGGACCTAAAAGGAACATTAATAAACAGCCACTGCTACCACAGCTCTCCATGAGCCTTTGGAACCTGCCAGCTTCCACAGAAGTGAGGTCATCTTCATTCTCAATCCTGGTATAGAACTCTGCGGTATATATCACCCTTCACTGGCAACAGAATTTTTCAGAAACACTTACCTCAGTAGTAGTTCCAACCTCAGCAGATGGGCTGCATGTGCTGGTATCTGGAGGAATTGTGCCTACACTGCTTCTCACCGGAGAACCAGGGACCGGCCCTGCCATGGTTTCCGGATAGGCTGAGGAAGGACTGACATTACCTCTCCTCTGAATCTTATTCCAGACCTTATTCATGATCTCAGTTAGCTCATATAAGAGCTGCACCTGAGCAGAAGGAAGAAAGGAAAAAAGGGAAAATAAGCCTTTCAACTTCTAGTCACAATTAACTAAATTACTACATGTGAGAGAATTAAAACAAGTCTAAGGAAACAAGAATATATGGAAATAAAAATCTGTTAATCATATTATATTGTGATCTATAAAATAATTATAATATATATAGTATAATTATACATACGATCATAAATATTTTATGATACTATGATTCTGATGAGGTATACAGAGAAAATTCATATAACAAGTTTATAACTTTAAGCATTTTATCATGATTTGAATTTGAAGTAGATATAATGAATTTACTCATAAAATTTGCCACATATTCATAATGTGATATTTTATGAGCAACTTAGCATTTTTGTGGGAAAATCATGTTAACATGGTAATAATGCTAACAAAATAGCTTATTATGGGACAGTGGATCGCTTTTAATATATGACTAATAGAACAAACACAAAGAAATGCCTCTGAAGCAGAGGTCAATATCAGAATTATGTATCAAATATATGCTAGTAAATATGATTACTTAATTACATATGAAATAATTACCATTCTTATTTCTAAATGATTTCCACATTTAAATTCTCCTTACTTTTCTGAGGGATAAAACTGAAACAGGATTTCTTGCCCAGCAAAATAAAGTGAAAAAGAATGACATAACATAGAATAGTAAAAGGAAAATGTTACATATGAGACTTTGCTATAGATAAAGAACATAAACTATCCAACCTACTATTCCCCTTGGATTTGTCATTCCAATATTCAGAGAAAAAACTGTTTAACTTGCACATTGTTTGACTAAGTTCTAAGATATTTACATAAGATTTCATAAATAAGCATTAATCATGGAATTTGTATGACAACATATTGCCATATACTGTATAAAACAAGCCCAAGGAAAAAAATGCAAACAAAACATATAAGCAAATCCACAGCTGGATACCATATTCCGTTTGCCGTAAAAAAAAAAAAGTGAAATTCTCATATTTATAAGAAGTTTCAGCCCCAGGACACATCCAGATGATAAAGCTGGCTTCTTATGTGGGCAGAACAGATGCATAAAAACACTGTTGTCAACCCTTATTTGATATAAAACAGTACTTGGGTTACGTTTTTTTCTTGCTTTTTGTGTGATGAAGTCTCAAATCTCGGGTTATAGTTCTTTTTGTTTAAAAAAATATTCTAATGGCTAGAAATCTTACAAAAAACCTCTTAGAAAAATTTTAGTTCAAATTCTTTTGTCCTTCATAATCAAGACTAAGTTCTCACTAAAAAGAAAAAATTTTGTTGCTAAATATTTTGAAAAAAGATTTTACTTTTCCTTAAACAATTAAAACTGACAAATAGAGAAAGCATAAGCCAAAGAAAACAATTTCTAAATACTTCTAAGGGCATACAGTTTATTTATTTAAGAGAAATGATGTTTTTATTGTCACTATTTCTTATTTCCTTTAACGATTAGCCTTAAATAATTTGTATGAATGTCACTAAGTACATTGTGCAGTTAATGTACCAAGCAATCACGGACATAAACTTTAAACATATTTTTATTTTTAAAGGAGAAAGCTGCTATCACAGAATTCAGACTTGCCAAATTCAAAGGTTTTTAAAAAATAAAAAATTTAAAGATAAATGTTCCTATCCTCCAAGCTGTACTGAAAAGTATGCCAATTCAAGCCACAATGAGCCACCACTACCCACCTATTAAAATGGCTAACTATAAAAAGCCTAATCATACCAGCATTGGCAAAGATGTAGAACAACTGAAACTCTCATTTACTGCTGATGGGAATGCAAAATTCAGAATACAGTTTGGTGGCTTCTGAAAAAGACATATACCTACCATATGATCCAGGCATTTCACTCCTAAGTGTTTACTCTAGAAAAATGAAAGTCTATGTCCACACGAAAACGTGAACACAAATGTTCATAGCAATTTTTCTATAGTAATCGATACTGGAAAAAAAATCTCAAATGTTTACTGACAAGTAGATAAACAAAATGCAATATACCCATACAAAAGAATGATATCATGAGTAAAAAGAAATCAATATGGATTCATGAAAAACAAGGCTTAGTCTCAAAATAATTATGCTGAATGAAAGAAGTGAGGCCAAAAAAAAGGGGGGGGGGGAGAGCTAGAGACACAGAATACAACTGTATGACTCTATTTATACAGTATCTTAGCAAATGACAATTAATCCATGACAGAATCAGTAGTTGCCTGGAATGGGGGAAGTAGTGAAACAGAGGATAACTTAGTAGCAAAGAAACTTCTGAAGATGATGGATGAATGCATTATCTTGATTCTGAGAATGGTTTCATGTGCCAAATCATATAGCATTAGATAATTTAAACATGTGCAGTTTATTGCATGTAAGAATATCCTACTAAAATTTTAAAAATCTCTAAAAAATGAGTGAGGAGGTTTTATGTATATTTCCAAAAGTGACTGAATATTAACACCTTATATATCAAAAACTTACTGAATATCAAAAATGTAATGTTATTTTAAAATTAACTTTACATATACTTTTTCATTTAATATATAACCAATCATAAAGGAGAGTTAATTTGGACTGGAGAGGCTGAGATAATTCTCAAGGAGATACATTCCTGAAGGGCAGATGCAATTTAAGTGGAGGCAAAAGCGATTCCAGGCACAAGACTAGCAAGAGCAACAGCCAAGTGCAAGAAATGATATAGGGGCAATGAAAAGAAAAGTTCCATCCAGTTAGGCAGGAAGAACTTGTTTTGCAGGGTATTAGGAGAGAGACTCAGATAAAAGAGTAACCATAAAGATAGAAGAAGAAAACCATGGATATACAATTTCAATGGAAACCAAGCAGGAATGGAATTTCAACAAAGGATCACTAATCCACAGTGAACACCAGAGCTCTAAGTGAATACAAACTTAAAATGTCTAGCTCATTTGGCATGCAGGTTGTCACTAATTATTGGAACTCAGTTTAAAAAAAAAAGTTCTTGCCCCCAAAAATATTTTTAAAAAGACTATTCATATAAAGCATAAACCTTACCCAGTCTAATTTAGCTTAAAGATAAAAATGAGAATCAGGGGCTCAGAAAAATTAAGAATGAGTGGGTGGTATTAGAATACAAACCCAGATTTGTTTAAATTCAGTGCTATTTTCCTAGAGAGTAATGTCAAATTCCAGAGCCCTTCTGAAAACTGAATATAACTTACAGCAATAAAAACTATGAATAAACAAGATAAAAACCATAAACCCATTCTTTCTCTAGTTCTACATACTCATAACCCAAAAATGTAAAGATGGTTTTACGTTCCTAGAAATGCCTTATAAGAAAATAAAATATATCAATTTATTGGCTAAGGGAAAATTGAAATTTTATTATATTAAAAACAGGATTCTACAGGCTCTTTTAATTTTAGAGTAAATATAATTTTTAAGATCAAAGAAACTAGTCTCTAAAGACATTAAAGAGAATTGTGTAACTTTGGTAACTGTTAAACAGTCAAGTTAAAGGGTAGGGTTAATGAAAATCACCCCTAGAAAAAAAACCTCTGAATATTCAACTGGGTTAAATATTTATACTGTCTAAGGCCCTTGAATAGCAATGAGTTCTAAGAACTGACACAGTAGTTCAGTTCACCATAGTTGATACACAGACCTACAATAACATCTAACAGGATAAAGAATTTGTTCTGGGCATGCCCTACAAATGAGCTTGCCCTTTATTTTAAAATATATAAACTACTTGAAGGTTTTGTATCTAAGCAATAATGAATCAAATTAATTAATATACCAGTATCAAAACTTCTGGTATCACTTCAAGGAAATATTTTCTTAAATTGGAATTAAGAATCTTATGTACTGGCTATAAATCAATACTCCACAAAGCTTCTGATAACATATGCAAAATTTGGTGGGTATATACATTATTTTAGGAAAAAGCCTCATAGCTTTTATCAGATTCTCAAAGAAGTCCATGGCACAAAAAGAACAAGAAGCACTATCATTCATGAAAACAAAAGCAACACAAATGGATTAGTAAGAAACCACTAAAAAAAAAAAAAGGTTATTTTGAGTCATTAATCTTAAAAATAAATGATAAATTTTAGGATGCATGTGGATGCATTTTAGGGGCCCATGATATTCTTTGTAAGGTAGGACACCCAGAAAATAAAAACAGACCTATAGATATATTTCAGTAAGAATGATTAAATATTTTTGGTAAAAGATGCCATGAAGGCAAATAACTGCATTACAAATATAGGGTTTGTATTTATAGAGCCTAAAGGAAACTCTTCAAATTGCTAAGAAATTTAATAGAAAAATTAGGTAAATTCTATAAATTATCAATTCATAAAACAAGTTCATTGTCCAACATTCAAAAACTGTTCAACTTTATTAATAAAACAGGAAAATACAAATTAATGTAAATAATATGAACTGTCAATTCACAAACACAATGGCCAATAAACATTTAAAAATATGCTTGAACATCTGGTTTCATTTCCCCTCAGCCTGAGAGACTTCAAGATTTCTTTATTTTCATTTTTTAAGATTTTTTATTTATTTGACAGAGAGAGAGAGCAAGTAAGGGGAGCAGGCAGAGGGAGATGGAAGAGCAGGCTCCCCACTCAACAGGGAGCCCGATGCAGGGCTCCATCCCAGGACCCTGGGATCATGACCTAAACAGAAGGCAGCCATTTAACCAACTGAGCCACCCAGGTGCCCTTCCTTTAAGATTTCTTACAGTGCAGTTCTATTGGTGATATAGATTCCTTTATGTGAAATGTCTTTATTTAGTCTTTATTCATAAACATATTTTTTTTAATTTAGAATTTTGGGTTGATAGGCTGTTTTTATTTTTTTATTTTCACAATTTAAAAGATGTTTCTCTTTTGACCTTTATACTCAGGGGAAGTAATCTAACGATCAAATCTTGGTTCTCTTGTAGTAATGCGTTATTTTTCTCATGAAACCTTCAAGATTTGCTCTTTATCTGTGGGTTTCAACAGCTGCATTGAGATGTGTGCGGGCATGGCCTTCTTCATGTTGCATGGGCCAAGGGCAGGCCGCCCCATGATGGCCCACTCTGACATGAAGATTATATTGAATTAAAAAGCAATCAAAACCCAGCAGATTCAGGTAAAGCTGTTTACCTCCCCTACAAGTGCCTCAAAGCATTTAGGTAGAGGACCTGCTCCAGGAAGAGAACTATGACACCAAGAACTACAGTATGATATGAACGAGGTATGGTAGACTGGGAGGAACATAGAGTGAGGCCTGCTTGATCAAATTCCTATATGTCCCATTGTTTCTGAGTGGCCCAGCAAATATTAATTTACTAAACATTTGCTCTTTTTCATCTCCCTGTAAATTACATTCCTTTCCTCTTTAGTCCAGATCCCTATTCCTTCTCCTTAGTACAATATGACATATATACCTAATTTTGCCTATTGGAATTTCTTTTTTTTTTTTTTTTAATTTATTTATTAGAGAGAGAGCTCAGGCAGACAGAGTGGTAGACAAAGGCAGAGGGAGAAACAGGCTCCCTGCCGAGCAAGGAGCCCGATGTGGGACTCGATCCCAGGACGCTGGGATCATGACCTGAGCCGAAGGCAGCCGCTTAACCAACTGAGCCACCCAGGCATCCCCCTATTGGAATTTCTATTTCTTATGGATTCTCCACACATACGCTATTTTTTGTTGCTGTTTCAGGTTTTTATTTAAATTCTACTAAGTTAACATAAAAGTAATACTGGTTTCAGGGATAGATTTTAGTCATTCATCACTTACATATAACACCCAGTACTCATTACAACAAGTGCCCCCCTTAATGCCCATCACCCATTTGGCCTTCCGCTCACCCACCTCCCTCCATCAACCCTCTGTTCTTTCTCTGACTTATTTCACTTTGCATAATAGACTCTAGCTCCATAGATGCCTTGCAAATGACAATACTTCATTCTCTTTGATGGCTGAGTAATATTCCATTGTATGTATATATGTCTGTAGGACTGTGTTCTCCCCCAGGATTTTGATGGTTTCCTTTCTCACATTTAAGTCTTTCAACCCAAATATTAAATCTGATTTTCTCCTGTTAACCTCTCTGATGTCAACTTGATTCTTAGTCCACCTAGAAGGACCTTGAGGGGACAGAATAGTCTTGCTCCCCAACAGTGTGTTTATCTAATTCAGCTTTGTTCTCCTCATTTCTGGATGAGGTCTATAGTATTGGACTTGTAGTACTCAATATACATTTTTCTACACTTGGGAAAAAAAAATCAAATCATCTTTTCTAATTTTGACAGTATCCAGAGGGAGCCTGGAAGTCTATCCTAAAGCAACCACTTACAAGAAAGAGGCTTACCTGAAGTCTTTTTTTTTTTTTTAAATGTAGTTTCCACATCCATTGTGGAGCCCAACACAGGGACTGAACTAACAACCATGAGATCAAGACCTGAGCCAACATCAAGAGTTCAACACTCAACCAACTGGACCACCCAGGCACCCCTGGAGTCTCATTTTTAATCATTAAAATTTAGGTAAATCGGGCACACAACGATATAAAATACTATTAACTCTTTACCATATCTTTGAGTACGCAATACTTCTTCAAAGTGCTATATTGTTTTGTGGCTTCCTAGCCCTTTGGAAACACTGCTACATTCCACCAGGGATATTGATAACAATTTACAAAGAGGGTCTCACATTTTATATCACAGTCAATCTAAACCAACAAAATGATATTCATATAGCTTATAAGGTGTAAGAGTTTACAAGGTGTTTTCACAACATTTCATAAATATGTCACATAAACTTCCAACAATCCTGTGATCAACTTTGGTTACAGAAGCTGGTAGTAATCAAACAGAAGTTGGTTTATGAGGACTTACAAAGAAGACAAAGTTAGAATTAAATGAATAGATAAGACTTATTACATATTGGGTAAAGGAATTCTTGAGGCATGAGGTTCATTCAGCCTCGGTTTATTTCTCAAAAATAAAAGGTCTTGGTACTTGGGGAGCAGCAGCAAGGAGGCCCTGGGAGCCAGGTGATGGAGGTAAGGATAAAAGAAGGAAAGAGACATGAGAAGGAAATACCAGACTAAAAATAAGCTCTCAGTGATGACTTTGCTTAGAACCAGTTTATATTTAAAAACAGCCAACAAAAAAACCCTGAGCTCAATTCCAAATGAAGTGGGTATCTAATAAAGATGTTCAAGAGTTCTAGGTTTGAGCCACATTACATTTAAGAAGATTCCACAGAAGTCACAATACTACTGCGTATCTCAAAGTAAAAGAAAAACATTTTTAAAGATTAATAGTGGTTTCCCAGGTTAAAAATAATGGTAATAAAATTTATTATTTGCTAGGACAGCTAAGGATATCCAGAACATGTACAGAAGGACAATTCTCTCAAGGCTAAAATGACATACAGAAGTTCCTAAAATAGATGGTCTCTGGTAGACAACACCAAGTAGCAGGTAGCTATGATATGAAGATTAAGCTACTAATAAACTATGAATACAAAAATTTTTTCCATTTTCTCCAGAAGTTTCTTCATCTCCATTTTTAATTTGTTCTTAGGATCATTCCCTCTCCAGGCAACAAGGAATCTTTCTGTCACAACATAGTAGTCTACATACTCTTAACATTTTATGTAGGTGGAATTATACAGTATGCACTTTTTTTAGTCTTTCTTCACTTGGCACAGTGATTACAATATCAGCCACATTGCTGCATTTTATCAATAAACTCAGTCCTTTTTATGGCTGAGCAGTAGTATATTGTATGGGTAGGCCATAATTTGTTTAATTATTTATCTATTAATGAATATTTGGATTATGTTCAGTTTTGGGTTCTACAAATAAACCTGCCAAATATATCTGTGTAGAAGTCTCTACATGGACATATATTCTTGTTTCTCTAAGGAAAAACTTAGGGAGGAATGACTAGGTCATATGCTAAGTACATGTTATTCTTTTTCAGGAATTTCCAAGTTGTTTTCAAAGTTGTATAAATTTCCCAGTAACAATACAAAGAGCTCTAGATGGTTTACAATGCTCATTGTTTTTATTTTAGCCTCTAATAAGTGTATAGTGGATTGTCTTCGTGTTTTATTTTGTATTTTTCCCTGATGAATAACGATGATGAGCACTTTTTCATGTGCTTACTGACTAGTAACATCTTGAGTAGTAAATGACTGTTTAAATCTTAGCCCTGGGATTTGTCTTCATTTTTAAAAATTTTTTAAACTGTTCTTTGTCATTACGTTATCATGTAGAAAGCATTCTTTAAATATTCTGGATAACAGTTTGACAAATATTTTATTATTTTAAAGATTTTATTTATTTGAGAGAAAGCGCATGTGCACACATGAGCAGGGGGAAGGGGAGAGGGAGAAGCAGGCACTCTGCTGAGCAGGGATTCCCAATGCTGGGCTCAATCCCAGAACCCAGGCAGACACTTAACCAACTGAGTTACCCAGGTGCCCCTTGACAAATATTTTACAAATACTTTCTTCTATTGGTGCCTGGGTAGCTCATTTGAGCATCTGACTCTTGATTTCAGCTCAGGTAATGGTGTTGGGGTTGTGGGATCTAGCCCTGCAACAACATGATACCTGCTCAGTAAGGAGTCTCCTCGAGATTCTCTCTTTCCCTCTCCCTCTGTGTCTCCCGCCTCCTCCAGCCATGCCACACACGGTCTAATACATTAAAACTTTATTTTTTAAAAATGTTTTAAATGATTTTACTTATTTGACAGAGAAAGACACAGTGAGAGAGGGAATACAAGCAGGGGGAGTAGGAGGTGGGGAAGCAGGCCTCCCACTGAGCAGAGAGTCCAATGTGGGGCTCAATCCCAGGACTCTGGGATCATGACCTGAGCCGAAGGCAGACGCTTAATGACTAAGCCACCCAGGCACCCCTTAAAACTTTATAAAACAAAAAAAAAACCAAAACACTTTCTCCTAGTATATGACTTTCTGCTATCTTATTGTGTCTTTCAAAGAGAAAATGTTTTTAAACTTGATTATGCCCAATATCAAAATCAATTTGGGAAGAGCTGCCCTTTGAACAATACTGACTGATCCAATCTATGAATAGGTGTATCTCTCCAGTTAGGTTCTTTATTTTTTTATTTTTTATTTTTTTTAAAGATTTTATTTATTTATTTGACAGACAGAGATCACAAGTAGGCAGAGAGGCAGGCAGAGAGAGAGAGAGAGGAGGAAGCAGGCTCCCCGCTAAGCAGAGAGCCCGATGCTGGGCTCGATCCCAGGACCGTGAGATCATGACCTGAGCCGAAGGCAGAGGCTTTAACCCACTGAGCCACCCAGGCGACCCTGGAAATATTCTTTATCTGACTGCAGAATTTGCTTGTTCTTTTTTTAGCTTTCTAGAGAGGAGCCTTAAAGTGAATGACTTAAGATCTTTTTTCTTTTCTAATGTAAAAATTTAAAATTATGTTTTTCCTCTGAAGACTACTTTACTATGTCCCACTTCTTTTGGTCACTCAACCAAAATATTTTCTTATGTCCAAGTGATTTTGTCTTTGATTCACAGATTATTTAGAAGCATGTTTATTGTCCAGATACAGTTTTTCTACAGTTTATTACTGATTTCTAATACATTTTGACTATGATTAGATAATATACTTTATTTTGATCTTGTAAACAAAATGAGACAATGTACATCTGAAAAAAACATGTAGTCCATGTTTGTTAGATACAGTGTTCCATAAATGTCAATTAGATCAAGATGAGTGTGTAGTATTTTTCATTCTTCTAGATCTCCAATTATCTACTTTTATCTGGTTGCTTTATCAATTGCTGAGAAAGGTGTTATAAACTTTCCTACTGTGTGTGGTATTTATTTTTCTTCTAGTTGCTTTATAACTGCTGAGATGGTAAAAAAAAGTTCCTACTATGCAGTACTGAATAGAATCATCTGTTTTTTCTTTAATTCCACCCATTTTTGTTTCATGTCACCTGCCTCTCTGCCTACTTGTGGTCTCTCTGTCAAATAAATACAATCTTTAAAAAAAAATACCCTTTTTCTTTAGTTTATCTGATATTAAAATAAGCAAGTCCAGCCATCTTACGCTGTCTGTATGGTATACTGTTCCTATGCATTTTTTTATGTCTGTTTCTTTATATTTCAAGTGCTTCTCTTTTAAACAATATATAGTGTAGTCTTACTCTATAAATCTCTGCCTTTTAATAGGAATAGCTGGACCAGCTGGACCAGAGGTCAGCAAGCTTTCCACTAAAGGGTCAGATAGTAAATATTCTAGGCTTTGTGAACCATACTGTTTTCTGGAGCTGCTACTTAATTCTGCATAACAGCCACCTCAGACAAAATTAAAAACTAGGTCTTTGGCTTGCAGGCTTTTTTTTGCTAGCTCATGATCTAAACACTCCTAGTTAACATCATCAACATTTAACATTGTTGGTGAGAACAGCTCAGCTCTACCATTTTATTTATTTATTCATTAATTAATTCATTTATTTATTTTTGTTACAAGTTTTATTTAAATACTAATTTGTTGACATACAGGGTGATATTCGTTTCAGCAGAATTCAGTGATTCATCATTTACATATAACATTCTGGGCTCCTCACAACAAGTACCCTCCTTAAAACCCATCACCCATTTAGTCCATGCCCTGCCTACCTACACTCCATTAATCCTCAGTTTGTTCTATATAGTTAAGAGTCTTTTATGGTTTTCCTCACTCTTTTTTACCCCCTTCCCCTATGTTCACCTGCTTTGTTTCTTAAATTCCACATATAAGTAAAATCATACGGTATTTGTCTTTCTCTGACCTACTTATTTCACTTAGCATAATAGACTATAGCTCCATTTACATCTTTGCAAATGACAAGATTTCATTTCTGTTTCTACCAGACTGTTTCTAAACCCTGTTACCATTTCTTGACTTTTTTTTAGATCATTTGAATTTTTTGGTATTCCATTTTAATACATCTCTTAGCCATATATCTTTGTATTTTTTCATTTTATCTTTAGTAGTTATTTTAGAAGATTAAAATATATGTTGAAAATCTTCCATAGTCTAATTAGAGTTTTCATGGCACCAGTTCATATGATATTTAGAAATTTGGCAGCCATTAGGTCCCTTTAATCCTCCATTAACCAGGCAGGAAGAAGAGGAGAAAGAAGGATGGGTACCACTAAGGAGGCTGTATAAAATATGAAATAATATGTGAACATACTTTTTAAAAATGCAGTCTAAAAATGATCTTAATTAATGGCTTATAACCACTAATGCTGAGATAAACACATATTTATCAATACTGACCTGTCAGATCGAATACCTATCTAAAAATAATTGTTTTAAAATATAATTTCAGTGGTATTCAACACTGACAATCTATGTAGAAAGTATATTACAGTCTCCTTAAGGTTAAAGAAACAAGTTAACTATACACAATAATTTGTATAAATCTGGGAGACTGGAATTCATATTACATTGTAACACTACAGAAATCAACACCCTTGGCCTATACCAACTGAAATGTTATGATTAGTAAAATATATTTCTTAAATCTTAAACAGTGCTTTTAAAAAATATTATGTATAGAGCAAAAGAAGTTCTGAGTGAGAATCCTGTTGAAATTGTATTTGATCATGTTAAAAGATTGTTCCAGGTTGATAATAAAGCAGTCCTTCAGTGTTTAAACACTTTACACCTGCAACTGACTTCATTCTTTCAGCCAAAAGATGCATTTATTCTGCCACCATTACATTTTCAGAAGAGTTTAAGTTACAAGGCTTAAGAGAGCTTCAAAGCAATACTTAATCTAACCATTCTGACCTTGATGGCTCTGTGAAAAATCATTTAGGACACTAAACAGAAGAAAAACCTTTATAAAATTCACAATTGTCCTTAAATCACATTATTCTTAAATTTCCTTTCATAAATCAACTATACTAACCTGAGGGTTCGAGCATTTTATCTGAAGTGACTCTAGGTCAACATGGAGACAGACAACAAATGAATGCCTTGTATCAGGTCCTGTAGCGAGCAGTTTTTGAGATGTAACAGCTAGAGTAGAGGTACAACCCATTGGTTCCACTAGGCAAAGTGTCACTTGTTTACCGAAAAGGGTATACATGCTGAAATGATGCAAGCTGATAGTCCAAGGAAAAGCATTACCTGGTAACAAGGACAAAGGGGGCAAATAAGCACAAATATAAAAATACAGCTGTCACTTGATAGTAAGGGGTCTATCATCTTTTTCTGAAATCTAAAACATTTAATACAGCATCAAAAAAGCGACAATACCAGAGACCAATGTGTTAAACAATTTATATGCTGTTTAAAAGTAATTTTAAAAAGTGTTTATATTTGTATTTATTATACTACATATCAAGAATTATATATATCATAAAACATACAGAAGTAATACATACTACTATATCAATAATTATATATATTATGAAACATATAGAAATAGAACTTAAGGAAATGAGATGGAGATATAAATAGAAGTTCTAACTTCTGTTGCATTGTGCAACTGCTGGGGATGTAGTCATTATACCTTGGAGACCATAGATCTAGCTGATTAATAAGAGAGGAAAAGAATAATCTATTATCTCTATTGGATCACCTGCACCAAAATCATGTGGGTACACATATAAAACATAGATTCTTGGTTTCTAATTCAGACCTTCTTAATCAGAAGCTCTGGGGATAAGACCCAAGATGCATTTTGTTATTTACTGCTGGTGATTCTTAGGTATAATATGTTTTTAAAATAAAATATATTTGATGAAAAATAAGCACTCATAAATATCAGGAGTAAAAGCAAAATTCCTTTCCTTCTTTTATACTTTTTTCTTTTATTTATGTATCAGAGATTAATTCATGAATATAAATTATGAGGTAAAACCATTTTAATGTGGTTATAAAGTGCTTTTGAAAATGATTTTTTCATGTTTATGCTGAGTATTGGGAGTATTTATTAACATTTACTCTTGAGATGCCAACTAATGCAAAATATGTTTCTATGATTCATAGTTTTGAGTCTGCAATTCTACTAGCACTTGTAAGTATAGATATTATAGACATTGTTATAAGAGCTAAATTATTTTTAAGCAAATTGAAAATACTTATTTTCTAAATCGAGAAGTAAGAATACCTCACTGCATATAAGTTAGACAATATGTAAAGAAAAATCAAAACCAGTCCTAAAAATATTTTCCTAAGCAGAAAATATTTATATATTTATATTATATAAGAAGAAAAATCAAAACTTGTCAAAATGAGAGGTACCGATACATCATTAAAGATAAATTAGAAAATATATAAAGAAGAAAAATCAAAACTAGTCAAAACCCTGCCACTCCCAATGACAACTATTAACACAACTAATATTTCCTTCCTTCCTTCTTTTTTTTTTCCTGCACTGTGCTGGATATGCCCACACAGAAGCAGAGTGACACTGTAATTTTAGACTCAGGTTATTTTCCAGTGACAGTAAAAATACCAAGTGAATTACACACTGGATCAGACTATATATACATCTACACACATACATATGGAATATAAGTAACCATTTGAACTATGAATGGTAATATTAAGTAGATGCTACAAGACAGGTTCTTGTAAGTTTGAATACTCAAAATGTCCTGACCAAATATAGTTCATAAGATTAAAATCAGAATCTTTGAAATTGAGACCTAAATACTAGAATAAATCTAGCTACAAAGTAGGCCACAATAACTTGACTGGAAACAATGAAAACTGCATAATAGTATGTGGTCAGCACTGTGGTACTCTGCCTGTCTTAAGATTTAAAATATTTGCCCCCAAGAAAGAATGACAAACATTAAATCATCTGTAACTAATTCTAAAATTATTTTAAAACCTACACAAAGTTCCATGCTATTTTACAAAATAAACTCTTGCCAAATTTGTCTTAAAATATTCTGGAATGATTTCAGGTTACATATTTTAAAACTGGTAGTGAGCTATATATAGTTTTTCAAATTTTATGTTATCCAAGAAATGCTAAATGGTGGATATGTTGGATGAAGAGCACCGAATTTAAATTTGTTAAATTAAAAATAAAATCTCAAACGACGTTAGTATTATGGCAGATGTGTCTCTGCTTCTCCTTTGGAATGAGACTAATAAATTGAAATTTGTTTTACTATATTTTAAGTCTTAAACAGAACTTTAAAAAATTATTTATTTTTTAAAAACATAATGTATTTTTAGCCCCAGGGGTACAACTCTGTGAATCGCCAGGTTTACACTTCACAGCACTCACCATAGCATATACCCTCCCCAATGTCCATAACCCCACCACCCTCTCCCAAACCTCCCCCAACAACCCTCAGTTTGTTTTGTGAAATTAATTAATAGTTTCTTATGGTTTGTCTCCCTTTTGTTCATTTATTCTTTTCCTACCCTCAAACCCCCATGTTGCATCTCCACTTCTACATATCAGGGAGATCATATGATAGTTGTCTTATTCCGATTGACTTATTTCACTAAGCATAATACGCTCTAGTTCCATCCATGTCGTCGCAAATGGCAAGATTTCATTTCTTTTGATGGCTTCATAGTATTCCATTGTATATACACACACATCTTCTTTATCCATTCATCTGCTGAAGGACATCTAGGTTCCTTCCATAACTTGGCTATTGTGGACATTGCTGCTATAAACATTCGGGTGCATGTGCGCCTTCGGATCACTACGTTTGTATCTTTAGGGTAAATGCCCAGTACTGCAATTGCTGGGTCATAAGGTAGCTCTATTTTCAATTTTTTGAGGAACCTCCATGCTATTTTCCAGAGTGGTTGCACCAGCTTGCATTCCCACCAACATTGTGCGAGGGTTCCCCTTTCTCCGCATCCTCGCCAGCATCTGTCATTCCCTGACTTGTTAATTTTAGCCATTCTGACAGGTGTGAGGTGGTATCTCATTGTAGTTTTGATTTGTATTTCCCTGATGGCGAGTGATGTGGAGCATTTTTTCATGGGTGTCTGTTGGCCATCTGGATGTCTTCTTTGCAGAAATGTCTGTTCATGTCCTCTGCCCATTTCTTGATTGGATTATTCTTTGCGTGTTAAGTTTGCTAAACTCTTATAGATTTTGGATACTAGCCCTTTATCTGATATGTCTTAAACAGAACTTTTAAAGCAATACTTTACGCCCATTTATTTAGTCTTCAGATTGTCTTTTTTTTTTTTTTTTAACTTATATATTTGAAGAAGAGGAAACACATGCAGGAAGAGTGGAAGACAGAGAAGCAGGCTCCCCACTGAGCAGGAAGCCCAATGCAGGACTTGTTCCCAGGACTCCTGGGGATCATGACCTGAGCCAAAGACAGACGCTTAACCAACTGAGCCACCCAGGCACCCTACAGGTTGTCTTTTAAAAAGGAAACTCCACCTACAAGTTGGGATCTTAACAAGTAATGACAAAAATTCCCACAATTAATCATTGTGAAAAAAATTATCAAAACATAGCAAATCATTAGCTGCACAAGTATTCCTCTTAAATACAGGTACAAACAAAATAAAAACACCTTAACTATTTATAAAACTGGAAATATAATGTTCACCTGAAATGAACTGAAATGAAATGAAAAATATGTTCACCTGGCACGTTCATGTTCATATGATGCATGGCAGGCCAGAACCATGAAATATTCTGAGACTTTCAAGACCAGTATTTTAAAATTTAACTGTAAAGTTCTAATGCAGTAACATGTTTTATTTCAGATAAACTATTGCTGGCAGAATTCAGATATTTTCAAAGTATCTATAGAACTAAGAAAAATGAGATACAAACGAAGATGGCGGAGAAGTATCAGGCTGAGACAACATCAGGCAGCAGGAGATCAGCTAGATAGCCTATCAAACCATTCTGAACACCTACGAATCCAACAGGAGATCGAAGAGAAGAACAACAACCATTCTAGAAACAGAAAATCGACCACTTTCTAAAAGGTAGGACCAGCGGAGAAGTGAATCCAACACGATGGGAAGATAGACCCTGGGGGGAGGGGCCAGCTACGGCAAGTGGCGGAACAACGGAGCACAAAATCAGGACTTTTAAAAGTCTGCTCCACGGGGATGCCTGGGTGGCTCAGTTGGTTAAGCAGCTGCCTTCGGCTCAGGTCATGATCCCAGTGTCCTGGGATCGAGTCCTGCATCAGGCTCCTTGCTCGGCAGGGAGCCTGCTTCTCTCTCTGCCTCTCCCTACCACTCAGTCTGCCTGTGTTCGCGCTTTCTCTCTGTCTCTCTAACAAATAAATAAAGTCTGCTCCATGGAGGGACATCACTCCAGAGGCTAAACTGGGGTGAAGACCTCACGGGGACAGCGTGGATTCAGGTCCCGCGGGGTCACAGAAGGATTGGGGGTGTCTGAGTGTCACAGAACTCACAGGTATTAGAGCGGGGAAGACGGCTGCGGAGACAGAGCCGAGGAGTGACCTCTCAACTTGGGGTTTCCTAGAGCCTTGGTCTGTGACAGGGGCCCGTGCTCTGTGTGAGGGGTACCCACAAGATCCGGGGAGACTCCGATCTGGGAGAGCATAGGGATCTACGGGGTTCGGAGACTCCAGGTGGGACTCTACCAGAGACAGAGATGCTTGGTCACAGGCTGGGTGACCTCGGAGCACAGCCAGAAGCCAGTGAGACGGGACTGATTACGCACGATTTTCTCCAAGGGCGACCGGAGGCTGGGAGACGGGACTGATTAAGCACTTTTCTCTGAAGGTACACTGAAGACTGGGACCGTTAGCTCTCCGCTCCTCCGAGCCGGAGATTGGGAGGCCATCATTTTCATTCCCGTCCTCTGGAACTCTACGGAAAGCCTTCAGGTAACAAAAGCTCCCGAAAGTGAACCTGAGAAGATTACTTAGCCCGGTGCCTGGTAAGGGCACTGCAATTCCGCCTGGGGCAAAGACACTTGAAAATCATTACAAAAGGCCCCTCCCCCAGAAGATCAACAAGAAATCCAGCCAAGACCAAGTTCACTTAACAAGGAGAACAGCGGATGGATTCTTATCTGGACAAAATGACAAGGCGGAAAAACTCACCACAAAAAAAAGAACAGGAGGCAGTACTGAAGGCTAGGGACCTAATCAATACAGACATTGGTAATATGTCAGATCTTGAATTCAGGACAACGATTCTCAAGGTTCTAGCCAGGCTCGAAAAAGGCAGGGAAGATATTAGAGAAATCCTGTCAGGAGAAATAAAAGCCCTTTCTGGAGAAATAAAAGAACTAAAATCTAATCAAGTTGAAATAAAAAAAGGTATTAATGAGGTGCAAACAAAAATGGAGGCTCTTACTGCTAGGATAAATGAGGCAGAAGAAAGAGTTAGTGATATAGAAGACCAAATGACAGAGAATAAAGAAGCTGAGCAAAAGAGAGACAAACAACTACTGGACCACGAGGGGAGAATTCGAGAGATAAGTGATACCATAAGACGAAACAATATTAGAATAATTGGGATTCCAGAAGAAGAAGAAAGAGAAAGAAGAGCAGAAGGTATACTGGAGAGGATTATTGTAGAGAATTTCCCTAATATAGCAAGGGGAACAAGCATCAAAATCCAGGAGGTGCAGAGAACACCCCTCAAAATCAATAGGAATTGGTCCACACCCCGCCATCTAATAGTAAAATTTATAAGTCTTAGCGACAAAGAGAAAATCCTGAAAGCAGCACGGGACAAGAAGTCTGTAACGTACAATGGTAAAAATATTAGATTGGCAGCAGACGTATCCACAGAGACCTGGCAGGCCAGAAAGAACTGGCATGATATATTCAGAGCACTAAACGAGAAAAACATGCAGCCAAGAATACTTTATCCAGCTAGGTTATCATTGAAAGTAGAAGGAGAGATAAAAAGCTTCCAGGACAAACAAAAACTGAAAGAATTTGTAAACACCAAACCAGCTCTACAGGAAATATTGAAAGGGGTCCTCTAAGCAAAGAGAGACCCTAAAAGTATTATCAGAAAGGAACAGAGAAAATATACAGTAACAATCACCTTACAGGCAATACAATGGCGCTAAATTCATATCTCTCAATAGTTACCCTGAACGTAAATGGGCTAAATGCCCCAATCAAAAGACACAGGGTTTCAGAATGGATAAAAAAACAAAACCCATCAATATGCTGCCTACAAGAAACTCATTTCAGACTCGAAGACACCTCCAGATTGAAAGTGAGGGGGTGGAAAACAATTTACCATGCTAATGGACATCAGAAGAAAGCTGGGGTGGCAATCCTTCTATCAGATCAATTAGATTTTAAGCCAAAGACTATAATAAGAGATGAGGAAGGACACTATATCATACTCAAAGGGTCTGTCCAACAAGAAGATCTAACAATTTTAAATATCTATGCCCCTAACATGGGAGCAGCCAACTATATAAACCAATTAATAACAAAATCAAAGAAACACATTGACAAGAATACAATAATAGTTGGAGACTTTAATACACCCCTCACTGAAATGGACAGATCATCCAAGCAAAAGATCAACAAGGAAATAAAGGTCTTAAATGATACACTGGAGCAGATGGACATCACAGATATATTCAGAACATTCCATCCCAAAGCAACAGAATACACATTTTTCTCTAGTGCCCATGGAACATTCTCCAGAATAGATCACATCCTGGGTCATAAATCAGGTCTCAACCGGTATCAAAAGATTAGGATCATTCCCTGCATATTTTCAGACCACAATGCTCTGAAGCTAGAACTCAATCACAAGAGGAAATTTGGAAAGAGCACAAATACATGGAGACTCAACAGCATCCTTCTAAAGAATGAATGGGTCAACCAGGAAATTAAAGAAGATTTGAAAAGAACCATGGAAACAAATGATCATGAAAACACAACGTCCAAAATCTGTGGGACACAGCAAAGGCAGTCCTAAGAGGAAAATATATATCGATACAAGCCTATCTCAAGAAACAGGAAAGGTCTTATATACACAACCTAACCCTACACCTAAAGGAGCTCGAGAAAGAACAACAAAGAAAGCCTAAACCCAGCAGGAGAAGAGAAATAATAAAGATCAAAGCAGAATTCAATGAAATAGAAACCAAAAAAACAATAGAACAAATCAATGAAAGTAGGAGCTGTTTCTTTGAAAGAATTAATAAGATTGATAAACCCCTGGCCAGACTTATCAAAAAGAAAAGAGAAAGGACCCAAATAAATAAAATCATGAATGAAAGAGGAGAGATCACAACCAACACCAAAGAAATACAAACAATCATAAGAACATATTATGAGGAACTCTATGCCAACAAATTCGACAATCTGGAAGAAATGGATGCTTTCCTAGAGACATATAAACTGCCAAAACTGAACCAGGAAAAAATAGAAAACCTGAATAGGCCCATAACCAGTAAGGAGATTGAAACAGTCATCGAAAATCTCCAAACAAAAGCCCAGGGCCAGATGGCTTCCCAGGGGAATTCTACCAAACATTAAAGAAGAATTAATTCCTATTCTCCTGAAACTGTTCCAAAAAATAGAAATGGAAGGAAAACTTCCAAACTCATTTTATGAGGACAGCATCACCTTGATCCCCAAACCAGACAAGGATCCCATCACAAAAGAGAATCACAGACCAATATCCTTGATGAACACAGATGCAAAAATTCTCACCAAAATACTAGCCAACAGGATCCAACAGTACATTAAAAGGATTACTTACCACGACCAAGTCGAATTTATTCCAGGGCAGCAGGGTTGGTTCAACATCCGCAAGTCAATCAATGTGATACAATACATTAACAAAAGAAAGAACAAGAACCATATGATACTCTCAATAGATACTGAAAAAGCATTTGACAAAGTACAACATCCCTTCCTAATCAAAACTCTTCAAAGTGTAGGGACAGAAGGCACATACCTCAATATTATCAAAGCCATCTATGAAAAAACCCACTGCAAGTATCATTCTCAATGGAGAAAAACTGAGACCTTTTCTGTTAAGGTCAGGAACATGGCAGGGATATCCGTTATCACCACTACTATTCAACATAGTACTAGAAGTCCTAGCCTCAGCAATCAGACAACAAAAAGAAATTAAAGGCATCCAAATCGGCAAAGAAGAAGTCAAACTATCACTCTTTGCAGATGATATGATACTATATGTGGAAAACCCAAAAGACTCCACTCCAAAACTGCTAGAGCTTGTAGAGGAATTCAGTAAAGTGCCAGGATATAAAATCAACGCACAGAAATCAGTTGCATTTCTTTACACCAACAACAAGACAGAAGAAAGAGAAATTAAGGAGTCAATCCCATTTACAATTATACCCAAAACCATAAGATACCTAGGAATAAATCTAACCAAAGAGGCAAAGAATCTATACTCAGAGAACTATAAAGTACTCATGAAAGAAACTGAGGAAGACACAAAGAAATGGAAAAATGTTCCATGCTCATGGATTGGAAGAATAAATATTGTGAAAATGTCTATGCTACCTAAAGCTATCTACACATTTAATGCAATGCCTATCAAAATTCCATCCAATTTTTTCAAAGAAATGGAACAAATAATCCTAAAATTTATATGGAACCAGAAAAGACCTCGAATAGCCAAAGGAATATTGAAAAATAAAGCCAAAGTTGGTGGCATCACAATTCCAGACTTCAAGCTCTATTACAAAGCTGTCATCATCAAGACAGTATGGTACTGGCACAAAAACAGACACATAGATCAATGGAACAGAATAGAGAGCCCAGAAACAGACCCTCAACTCTATGGTCAACTAATCTTCGACAAAGCAGGAAAGAATATCCAATGGAAAAAAGACAGCCTCTTCAACAAATGGTGTTGGGAAAATTGGACAGCCACATGCAGAAAAATGAAATTGGACCATTTCCTTATACCACACACGAAAATAGACTCAGAATGGATGAAGGACCTCAATGTGAGAAAGGAATCCATCAAAATCCTTGAGGAGAACACAGGCAGCAACCTCTTCGACCTCAGCCACAGCAACTTCTTCCCAGGAACATCGCCAAAGGCAAGGGAAGCAAGGGAAAAAATGAACTATTGGGACTTCATCAAGATCAAAAGCTTTTGCACAGCAAAGGAAACAGTCAACAAAACCAAAAGACAACTGACAGAATGGGAGAAGATATTTGCAAACGACATATCAGATAAAGGGCTAGTATCCAAAATCTATAAAGAGCTTAGCAAACTCAACACCCAAAGAACAAATAATCCAATCACGAATGGGCAGAGGACATGAACAGACATTTCTGCAAAGAAGACATCCAGATGGCCAACAGACACATGAAAAAGTGCTCCACATCACTGGGCATCAGGGAAATACAAATCAAAAGCACAATGAGATACCACCTCACACCAGTCAGAATGGCTAAAATGAACAAGTCAGGAAATGACAGATGCTAGTGAGGATGCGGAGAAAGGGGAACCCTCCTACACTGCTGGTGGGAATGCAAGCTGGTGAAACCACTCTGGAAAACAGCATGGAGGTTCCTCAAAAAATTGAAAATAGCACTACCTTATGACCCAGCAATTGCATTACTGGGTATTTACCCTAAAGATAAAAACGTAGTGATCCGAAGGGGCACATGTACCCGAATGTTTATAGCAGCAATGTCCACAATAGCCAAGTTATGGAAAGAACCTAGATGTCCATCAACAGATGAATGGATAAAGAAGATGTGTGTGTATATACAATGGAATACTATGAAGCCATCAAAAGAAATCTTGCCATTTGCGACGACATGGATGGAACTAGAGCGTATTATGCTTAGCAAAATAAGTCAACTGGAGAAAGACAACTATCACATGATCTCCCTGATATGAGGAAGTGGAGATGCAACGGGGGTGGGGGTTAAGGTGGTAGGAAAAGAAAAAATGAAACAAGATGGGATCAGGAGGGAGAGAAACCAAAAGAGACTCTTAATGTCATAAAACAAACTGAGGGGGTGGGGGAGGAGAGGGGTTGGGAGAGGGGGTGGGGTTACATTATATGTTTAAATAAAAAAGCTTAAGGAAAAAAAATAAAAGTACTTGAATCGTACTACAGAATCAAAAAAAAAAGAACTAAGAAAAATGAAAAAGCTTATAATTCCATTTCTGTGTGAATTTGTGGAAACTCTATTATTGACAGAGAAAAAGATACCAATAAAATAATTATCATGAAAATGACAAACACAATACTGTTTTAATTCAGATTAAATAATTTGAAAGAGCATGAATAGGACTGTGCTTTGGGGAAAAATAAATACATAAAGAAAACTCAGTAAGACTCTGTGTTACATGTGTCAAAAATGAGGAAGAGAGCACTAGAGGTTATTAGGTAACATTAACTTATTACTGAGAAAAACATTAAAAAAATACACACAGTGGATTTCCTTACATTGTAATGATATGTTGCTGAATTTGCACGATACTAGAAGCAGAAGATAAAAAACCGGTTTAGAGGGGCGCTTGGGTGGCTCAGAGGGTTAAAGCCTCTGCCTTCAGCTCAGGTCATGATCTCAGGATCCTGGGATCGAGCCCCGCATCAGGCTTTCTGCTCAGCAGGGAGCCTGCTTCCTCCTCTCTCTCTGCCTGCCTCTCTGCCTACTTCTGATCTGTCTGTCACATAAATAAATAAATCTTTAAAAAACAACTGGTTTAGATAACAAAGAAAATTATATATGTATTATACACACACACTAGAACTGCACCAAGAAGAATAAAATACCTATGAGTAAACAACCATAGGGGTGCAAGACCTGTAGTCCGAAAACTATAAAACACTGACTAAAGACATTTACGACAACACAAACACAGGGAAACATAGTTTATGCTCACAGATTGGAAGAATTAATATTGTTAAAATGTCCATATCACCTGAAGCAATCTACAGATTCAATGCAATTCCTATCAAAATATCAACAGCATTTTTCACATAACTAGAACAAAGAATAACAGTATTTATACAATTACAGACACCCCCAAAGAACCAAAGCAATCCCGAGAAAGAAGAACAAAGTTGCAGGTTTCACAATACCAGATTTCAAGATATGCTATAAAGCTGTAGTTATCAAAACAGTATGGTACTCACACAGAAATGTTCCCAATGATTAATGGAACCAAATATACAGCCCAGGAATAAACATACTTATATGATCAATTAATCTATGATAAAGGAGGCAAGACAATGAGGAAAAGACAGTATTTTCAATATATGGTACTGGGAAAACTGGACAGCTACATGCAAAAGAATGAAGGATTACTTTCTAACACCAAACACAAAAAATAAATTCAAAATAGATTAAAGATCTAAAAATAAAAATAAAACCTGAAACCATAAAAATCCTAGAAGAGAGCACCAGCAGTAATTTCTCTGACATTTGCCATAGGAATGTTTTTCTAATGTTGTCCTGAAGGAAGGGAAATAAATACAAAAGTAAACTATAGGGACTACATCAAAATAAAAAGTTTATGCACAGCAAAGGAAACAGCACAACTAAAAGGAAACCTAAGGAATGGGAAAATAGATTTGCAAATGACATATCCAATAAAGGGTTTGTATCCAAAATATATAACTTATACAACACACACACACAGAATGAATAATTCAACTAAAAGTGGGCAAAAGACATATATAGACATTTCTCCAAAGAAAACGTCCAGATGGCCAACAAATACATAAAAATGCTCAACCTCACTCATCAGGGAACTGCAAATCAAAAGCCACAATGATATGTCACCTCCTACCTGTCAAAATGTAACAAAAACATAAGAAATGAGTGTTGGAAAGGATGTAGACAAAAAGAACACTCATGTGCTGTTGGTGGGAATACAAAACCAGTGTACCACAGTGGACAATACTATGGAAACTCATCAAAAAATTAAAAATTGAAATACTATATGACCCAATAATTTCACTATTGGGTATTTACCCAGAGAAAACAAAAACACTAACTCAAAAAGATATATGCACCTCTACATTTACTGCAGCATTATTTACAAGAGCCAAAACATGAAAGCAACCTAAGTGTAAATCAATAGATTAACTTATAAGAAACACACTGGAATATTACGTGGCCATAAAAAAGAATGAGAGTGTGTATCTGGACAATATGGATGGACATAGAGGGTATTATGATAAGTGAAATAAGACAGAGAAGGAAAAGTGTCATATGATTTCACTTATATTTAAGAAACTTATCAGGGCATCTGGGTAGAACAGTTGGTTAAGTGACTGTTTCAGCTCAGATCATGATCTCTAAGTCATGAGATCAAGCCCTGCATTGATCTCTATGCTCAGCATGGAGTCTGCCTGAGATTCTTTCTGTCTTCCTCTCCCTCCCTCT
Source organism: Taxidea taxus jeffersonii (assembly GCA_003697995.1). Taxonomy (NCBI): domain Eukaryota; kingdom Metazoa; phylum Chordata; class Mammalia; order Carnivora; family Mustelidae; genus Taxidea; species Taxidea taxus. Next base: position 53,529 of record ML104554.1, on the reverse strand, counting down.
CTGTCCCTCTCCCTGCTCATGCTAACAAATAGAAAGAAAAGAAAAAGAAAGGGACAGGAAGGGAAGGGAAGGGAAAAGAAAAGAGAAAGAAGGAAGGATTTTTTTAAAAATGGAGGACATATCAATACAAATTATCCAATCTGAAAAATATTTTTTGAAAAATTAACAAAGCCTCAGAGACCTGAAGAACAACATCAGACATACTGATATAAATTTAACACAAGGTGCAGAAGGAGAGAAGAGAGAAAAGAAGAGAAAAATATTTAAGGAAACAATGGCTGAAGAATCCTAAAATTGATAAACAGCATTAACACATAACATTTAAATAGCTCAACCAAGCCCAAATAGGATGAATATTAACACACAAATACCTAGATTTAATATAGAGAAATTGGTGAAAGCTAAAGAACCAGAGAGTCCGGGGAAAAAAAACCCAAAAAACCTTAGACTTATGGTTGATTGATTTTTCAGCAAAGGTGCCAAGATAATTCCATAAGGATGGTGTTTTGAGCAAATAATGCTGGGAACATTAAATATCCACATACAATAAAATGAACTTGAGACTCTTAACTCTTACCTCATGCCATATGCAAAAAATACATCAAAATGGACCACATATCAAACTGTAAGGGCTAAAACTAAGATACCAAAAGCAGTTAATAAAATTGATAAAGAGGATTTTATCAAATTCTAAAATCTGTTTCAAAATTTACTCTTAAGAAAATGCAAATGCAAACTATGGAAACAGCGCAAGTGTCGACCAACTGATGAATGGACAAAGAAGATGTGGTATATATACAGAATGGAATATTACTGTCATAAAAAAAGAATGAAATCTTGCCGTATGCAATGACATAAAAGGAGCTAAAGAATATTATGCTAAGCAAAATAAGCCCATCAGAAAGACAAATACCATATGATTTCACTCATATGTAGAATTTAAGAAACAAAACAAAGGAGTATAGGGGAAAAAAGAGAGAGGCAAACCAAGAAACAGACTCTGAACTATAGAGAACAAACTGATAGTTATCAGAGGGGAGGTGAGTGGGGTGGATGGGTGAAAGAGGCGATGGGGTTAAGGAGTGCACTTGCTGTAAGGAACACTGGGCACTGCACGGAAGTGTAGAACCTAAAACTAATAACACACTGTATGTTAACTAACTGGAATTTAAATAAAAACTTTAAAAAAGGAAAATGCAAATAAAAGCTCCAATCTACAGAAAATATTAGCAAACAGTATACATCTAGAACTCAAAAATGAGATAACTGAAAAATGGACAAATGATTTAAATATACATTTCACTAAGCAAATACATTAAGTACATGAAAAAAACAGTCAATATCATTAGTCACTACAGAAATGCAAATTGACTCCCCAGTAAAGTACCACATACTCTCTTAGAATGGCAAAAATACCAAGGGCTGGCAAAGATATATTGAAAGTAAAACCTAACTTGTTAATAGTGGAATGTAAAAATGGTACAATCGCTTCTGAAGTATTTGGCCATTATCTGAAATGTTAAAAAAAACTTATCATAAAATCCAGTAATCCTACTCCAAAGAATCTATCCATGATAAACTGTAACATCTGTTCATATACCAAGTACCCAAATTTTCACAGCAGCATTAATCATAATAGTCAAAAACTGGTAACAATGCAATTGAATATCAACTGCTGAATTAATAAACAAAATGTGGTATGACTATAGAATAAATGTTACTCAGCAATACAAACTACTGACACATGCTACATCATGAATGAACTTTAAAAAATATTATACATATAAATGAAAAAACCCAATGCACCCTGAATATACTGATACATAAGTATATAAGGTACTAAGAAAGATGAAAAAGACCACATATTGTATGATTCCATTATATTAAATGTCCAGAAAAGGCAAATTTATAAAGAGAGAGATCAGTGGTGCTTAGGGCTGGAGCATGTCGAACAGAAATAAATTGGAAAATGGACATAAAGGAACTCTGAGGTGATAGAAATGTTCTAAAACTGTGTTGTGGTGATGGTTGCCTAACTTTATAAATTTACTAAAAATCATTGAACTGTACTCGTATAATGAGTAAATGTCATGAATGCAAATTATACTTCAAAAAAGGTGTTTAAAGATGTAAGGACAGTAGGAGAGAAGAAAAAAGCCCAGCCCAATGTGTCAGTGGGTAAACAGGACTACTGTTACGTCCCCTTTTACTTCCCATTCTCTGTCTGGCATACTCTGGCCACTAAGATCTCTTCTGATATTCTCCTGTTGTCCATCAGAGATCACTGAACCCCCATTTCCTAAGATAACTGGACTTTATTTCTTCCTGGCAACCCGAGAAAATACAATTTACAGAAAAGAGAAAGTCCACATTCACTAAGCACTAAGAAAAAGTTAAGGCAGATTCTTTAAAATCCTCTTACTTTTAATGGAAATGGATTCAAAATATGGTAAGCCCATGTGAAATGTGCATGATAATATAGTAAAAGAAAAAAAAAACAGTGCTGAAAATTTTGTCAGGAATTATCCTAAGTGTACATAATGAAGACCATCAGTTTACATCATGAAAATTTTATGTGTATATGTCTATATATATTTATCACACAAAACAGAAAGAATAAACACTGGGAAGAAATACAAATTGAATTGTTAATAGTAATTATCACCAAAATAATTTTTCTTTTCATCTGTATATTCTTTCTTATTTATTTTTTTAAGGCTTTATTTATTTATTTGACAGACAGAGACACAGCGAGGGAGGGAATATAAGCAGGGGGAGTAGGAGAAGGAGAAGCAGGCTTCCTGCCAAGCAGGGATGCTGATGCAGGGCTCGATCCCAGGCCTTTGGGATCATGACCTAAGCCAAAGGCAGACACTTAACAACTGAGCCACCCAGGCACCCCATGTATATTCTTAATTTAATAATTTCCTTTAATGAGGACATTATGCTAAGTGAGCTAAGTTAGAGAGAGGAAGACAAATACTCAATACTCAATATCACTTGCATATGCAGTCTAAAGAAGGTGAATTCACAGAAACATAGAGTGGAATGGTAGTTATTAGGGCCCGGGGGATGAGGAAATTGGGGATAGTCCATTAAAGGTTACAAACTTACAACTAGAAAATGAAGAAGTTCTGGAGGCCTAATGCACAACTCCCCAATTATGGTCGATAATATTGTATTATATACTTCAAAGCTGTTTTAGGTATTAAAAGTTTTCACCATAAAAGAGAAATGATAATTATGTGACCTACAGAAGTGTTAACTGATACCCCGATGGTAATCATACTGCAATATATAAAGGTAGCAACAAATCAACATGTTCTATACCCTAAATTAACCAATGCTACATGCCACTTATATCCCAATTTTTAAAAATTCCTTCAATGAGAATATGTTACCTTGGTATCATTTAAAAAAGCACATTTTTTACGATCTTAAGGCAATATAAATTACACATTTTATTTTAAAGGAAAAATATGACACACTGGATCTGCCATATTTGTTTTGTTTTTAAAATAAGTTTGCGTGCATGTGTGTGTGTGTGTGTGTGTGTGTGTGTGTGTGTATGGCGGGAAGGAGGGTTATTGGGAAATACAAAACTGATTGACAGGGGATAAATGAAATAAAGTTCATTCTCAAGCCTTTAAGTCACAGAACCCAAAGCTGAACATATGAGGTAGCAGGATGGATGTGAGCTATTGAGAACATAATAATGTATATAACAATTATATTAACTACATTTATGTATTTCAACAGCTTAACTTCATTTGTAACACATATATGATGGCTTCTAAGAGATTTATTTAACAGCACCAACATCAAGAACAAATCTTAAGGGGCGCCCGGGTGGCTCAGTGGGTTAAAGCCTCTACCTTCAGCGCAGGTCATGATCCCGGGGTCCTGGGATGGAGCCCAGCACTGGGCTTTCTGCTCAGCAGGGAGTCTGCTTCCCCCTCTCTCTACCTGCCTCTTTGCCTACTTGTGATCTCTGTCTGTCAAATAAATAAATAAATACAATCTTTAAAAAAAAAAAAAGAACAAATTTTAAGCTCTTTTCTGAGCTGCTTCTTTTCCCCAAGGTTTATCTCATTTACATATGGATTAAGAACTAAAGTCACAGACACTGAGTAAAACTGGAAAAAAGAAAACTATTATAATAGTACAGCATCATCTTTCAGAACAAGTGGAAATTAACTTATCAAAGTAAGATATTAAAAAATTCAAAAATGGAATAAATATAAACCCATAAGATGAAAAAAATTACATGGAAAAATAGCCTTTCTGTTTTTCATAGATGCTCAACAATTTTAATATCAGTTTCTATGAAAATTCACTAAATACAACAAGAGCAAAGTTTTAATTTATAAATGATCTCAGTATTCCATTTTTGTCAAAATATTTTATTAAAGTTGCAGGCAACTCTTTCAAAGAAGAAAAAACAAACCTCTGCTAAGCAGTGTAGAAACCCATCTGCTCAGAGGTGTGAGCTGCATGTAGCAAATTACATCTGCAAGCCTCACTGCAAATGCCTGCTAATGAAACTCAAGATGTTGATTTTGACCCAAATCCCCTATATAGATTGGATCTGACTATATTAGAGATCATCTCTCCCTTTCCATGGCAATTGAGATCAGATGACAGCTGAACAAATGGTTCCTCATTTTGAACTTTAAATTCAGTACAGAGTAAGCCTGAAATCTATGAGAACGCTTCTTATTCATCCCATCGATCATTTTGTAATTGTTGCTTTTTTAAAACTTTTTTTCAAATCACAACGAAGAATTCTTTTTCAATTATTTATGAACTTGAAGACAAGTCAGAAGCTTACTTTTTCATTTTTAAAGTTTTTTTGCTCCTTAGAGTAACCAAAAACTATGTACTGAACAGCATACTCTACAATTAGTGAGCCTTATTTTGTGCCATTCATTGTGCTAGGTGATAGGAATAACACCATGAACAAGACAGATATGCTTCTTGCCCTTTTCACCCAAGTAGGGAAATCAGGGGCTGAACAAAAATAACTAAAATTGGGATAGGAGTATTAAGAGTGATGAGTCATAAGCAGTAAGAGCACAGAACAGAAGGACCTGGCAAGTGAAATACACGGAAGCCTGAAAAATGAGAAGAAAGGCTAGAGAAGAGATCAAGAAGGAGGTTGTCACCTATGGAGTATCTGCTAAAGCCCTGCAGTAGGACAGAGATGTCCTTTGTTCAAAGAACACAGAAGATGATACTAAAGCTGGGGTTGGGTGGTAGCTAGCAATGGGAAGAGTGGCCCTACTTTTCTCTACAGAAGTACCGGATATGAATTTCCTTTCTAAATCATAGGGTGGTATGATTCACAACAACACAAACACTGCAATATGTTAAAGTATTGCCATCAAAATAAAAGGTCTGAAGCACAAAACCTTGGTTACACAGGAAACTCTATTCTTTGTTGTTCATTCCATCATAAATTTAAATAACTGGTGTCAGTAAATTACAGTTTTCATAGAAATCTGGAACTCACAATGATAACCAAGCAACACTAAAGACAAAGAGCAAGAAAAAAATAATTTAATAGGTCTTGTGAGGATAAGAAAATAAAAAGAGAAAAAGTTTTAATTGAAAATATGGTGTTTAGGGACACCTGGGTGGCTCAGTTGGTTAAGCGGCTGCCTTCAGCTCAGGTCATGATCCCAGCATCCTGGGATCGAGTCCCACATTGGGCTCCTTGTTCGGCGGGGAGCCTGCTTCTCCCTCTGCCTCTGCCTACCACTCTGTCTGCCTGTGCTCACTCTCTCTCTCTTTCTCTAACAAAAAAAAAAAAAAGAAAGAAAGAAAGAAAGAAAATATGGTGTTCATAACCACCAGAGTCAAATGGTGGGATTAATCTCAAAATTTTAACTAAAACTCAAAGTTGCTTTCTATAATAGAATATAAAAAGAATGAGTCATTAAGTTCCATTTTTGTTTAAATTATCCTGACTAGATTTCTGTTCCTAGCAACCTAAGAATATTGAGGCTTATATACATCTAGATACCACCTGCTCTCTCCTGTCTTTCTCAAATACCTTAAAAAACAAAGCAACAAAACAAAACAACAACAACAAAAAACCCACTGTAGACTTGTCATACCAATTCTTCATGTAAGAATTCAAGATGGTGAAATAGGAAGACCCTGAACTCACCTTCTTCTGTAGACACAATAACTTAAAACTACATATGGCATCGTTTTCCTCTAAAAAGGACCTGAGACCTAGATGAGCAGCACATCCACACAAAAGTCAAAAGAGAGACATGTAGAAGGGTGGAAGAGGCAGACATGGCCTTGACCGAAAACCACCCCAGATGAGGCACAAGTGGAAGAGGTCCTACAAATAGAACACTCCCTGGAAAAGTTAAGGGACTGTGCCCCACATGAGTAATCCTGACCTTAGGGGCAGGCACAGTAAAGACAAGGTATAAAATGTATAGTTTTTAATATCAAAAATGATTAAGACCAGGTGAATCATAGTATGTTAGGAAATAAAGTTCTGTTCTCAAAACACTTGCCCGCAAACCCATTTGTCCTGTGATCCATCACAAAATCAAGAAATAAAAAGCACTTAGACCATAAGAGAGGAAGACCCATTTACTAATGTTAAAGTGGCTATCAGAGAGACAGGAATCTGCAAGGAAAGAAAGAAAGAAATAGATAGATAAATAAATAAATTTAAGAGATTTAAAAAAGGAATCTGGAAGGACTTTAACAGTGAATGGAAATGTTGTCAGCCATTTTTGCAATCTCATCCTACCTTGTTGGTGAACGAGCCAAAAGGTAACATTTTAGGTGGACCCATTTTAGTCTGCTGGAACCAGACACGGGGCTTGATCTCTCGACCCTGAGATCGTGACCTGAGCTAAAATCAAGTATGAAAAGACTAAGAGACTGAGCCACACAGGCACCTTTTACCATTTTATTTAGAATGTGTCTTGGTGTGGGTGGGCATGGTCTGCCTACACTTACATGAACAGGCCAGGGAAGCCTCCTGCCCTGTCCACTCCCATGTGGCACCCAAGGTGTAAAAAAAGCCAGATAAATGCCCCAAGCCATGCCCAATCTACCAAGAGAGCAAGCCACAACCAGGATAGGCAAGCAGCTGGAAGCCCACTCTCCCCATGCAGTAGCCAAGATACAACAGGCCAGGTGAGTACCCAGAGCCCTACCTTTCACACATAGCAGCTGCAGCCCTATGAAAGCCAGTGGATGAACAGTTCCACAGGAGGGGTACCCACAGCGTGTCTAGCTAGCTCTGGTAGCCACAGGAGATAGTGCTTCTGGGCCACACAAAACAGCTCCTGCACAAGACTACTGCTTCAAGGCTGAGGGAAGTAGCCATTTCACCTAATACATACAGATAAACAAGCAAAATGAGTAGACAGAGGAGTATGTTTCAAACCAAAAAATAAGGAAAATCTGCAGAAAAAGATCTTAATGAAATGGAGAAACACAATCTACTAGACAGTGTTCAAAATAACGGTCATAAAGATGCTCACCTATCTAAGCAATGGAGGAACACTACAATAGTGTCAACAAAGATATAGATAATAAGAAAACACAAAAGAGATATTAAAACTGAACTTATAAGTACACTAGAGGTGTTCAACAGCAGAATGGATGAAACATAAGCATGATCAGTGGGCTGGAAAAAAAAAAGAAACAGAAAACACAAGATAAAACATCAAAATAGGAGGGCCTGGGTGGCTCAGTGGGTTAAAGCCTCTGCCTTTGGCTCAGGTCATGATCCCAGGATTCTGGGATTGAGCCCCGCATCAGGCTCTCTGCTCGACAGGGAGCCTGCTTCCCTCCCTCTCTCTCTCTGCCTGCCTCTCTGCCTACTTGTGATCTCTGTCTATCAAATAAATAAATAAATAAATAATCTTAAAAAAAAAAACATCATAATAAAATAAAATAAAAGAACTAAAGGAAGTGAGGATATCTTTTTTTTTTTAAGATTTTTATTTATTTATTTCACAGACAGAGATCACAAGCAGGCAGAGAGGCAGGCAGAGAGAGAGGAGGAAGCAGGCTCCCTGCTGAGCACAGAGCCCGATGCAGGGTTCGATCCTGAAGGCAGAGGCTTTAACCCACTGAGCCACCCAGGCGCCCGGAAGTGAGGTTATCTTAAGGGACCTCTGGGGCAACATAAAAAAAAAATAATAACATTCTCATTACCCAGGTCCCAGAATAACAAGAGAGAGAAAAGTCAAGAAAATAATTTGAAGAAGTAATGGCTAAAAACACTATAACTGGGGGAAGGAAACAGATATCCAGGTCCAGGAGTATCAGAGAGGCCCAAATAAGCTCAAAGACAAACACCCCAAGACGTATTCTAATTAAAATGGTAAAAGGTAGGGGCACCTGTGTGGCTCAGTCAGTTGGGCGTTGGATGCTTCATTTCAGCTCAGGTCACAATCTATGGGTCACATGATGGAGCCCCATATCTGGCTCTGCTCTCGGTAGGGAGGCTACTGGAAATATTCTCTCTTTCTCTCCCTGTTCATACTCTCAATCTCTCTCTCAAAAAACAAATCTTTTTAAAATAAATAATAAAATAAAATGGTAAAAAGGGAAACAGAAAATCTTAAAAGTAGCAAGAGAAAAGAAACATACTGCATACAGATAAAACCCGTAAGGCAATTAGTAGATATTCTGGCAGAAACTTTATAGGCCATAAAACAGTGGCATGACATATTCAAAGCATTAAAAGGAAAAAATGGCCAACCAAGAATTCTCTATCCAGATGTTATCATTCAGAGTGATTAAGAATTTTCCAGAAAAGCAAAAGCTAAAGGAGTTCATCACTACTTAAAAAGCCTTATAAGAAATGTTAAAAAGACTACTCAAAACTAAAAATAAAATGTACTATTTAATAAGAAAACACACAAAAGTAAAAATCTTGCTGCAAAAGGTAAATAAATGATAAAAGTAGTGGACATACCACTTAAAAACCAAGTAGGAAGAATAAAAGAAAAAAGTAGTAAAATTAAGTAAAAATATAATAAATAAGTTCAGGGATACATAAAATAAAAAGATGTAAAATGTATCATTAAAAATATGAAACATGGGGCGCCTGGGTGGCTCAGCGGGTTAAAGCCACTGCCTTCGGCTCGGGTCATGATCCTAGGGTCATGGGATCGAGCCCCGCATCGGGCTCTCTGCTCTGCGGACAACCTGCTTCCTCCTCTCTCTCTCTGCCTACTTGTGATCTCTATCAAATAAATAAATAAAATCTTTAAAAAAAATATGAAACATAAGGTGAGGGAAAGTAAAAATATAAAGCTTTGGAACATGTTCAAAATTAAGTTTCTATCACTTTAAAAAGACTGTTATATACATAAAAAGGTTATGTAAACCTCATGGTTTACAAAGGAAAACTTACAGCAAATGCACAAAAGAAAAAAAGAAGTAAATCTAAATATAACACTAAAGGAAGGGTACCCAGGTGGCTCAGTGGGTTAAGCCTCTGCCTTCGGCTCAGGTCATGATCTCAGGGACCTGGGATGGAGGCCCACATGGGGCTCTCTGCTCAGCAGGCAGCCTTCTTCCCCATTTCTCTGCCTGTCTCTCTGCTTACTTGTGACCTCTCTCTGTCAAAAAAATAAATAAAATCTTAAAAAAAAAAAAAAACCACTATAGAAAACCAAAAAAGCATAAGAGAGAAAGTGAGGAAGAAAAGGAATGGAGAGGAGATAAAAAAAAAAACAGCCAGGAACCTATGAACAGTTATTTTAAATGTAAATGAACTAAACTCTCCAATCAAAAGACACAGAATGGCTGAATGAATAAAAAAACAAAACCCATATATAAGTTGCCTATAAGAGACTCACTTCAAATCTAAAGACACACAAAGACTAAAAGTGAGAGGATGGAAAAGGATATTCCATGCAAATGGTAATGAAAAGAAAGCTGGGTTAGCAATACTTATGTTAGACAAAATAGACTTTAAAACAAAGGAGAGCATTATATAATGATGATAGAGTCAATCCAACAAGAGGATGTAACATTTATCAACATTTACGCACCCAATACAGAAACACCTAAATACTCAGAGCAAATACTAACAGAAGTAAAGACAGAAATAAATAGCTGTATAATAATAGTAGGAGACTTTAATACTCTACTTATATCAATGAAGAGAACCCAGACAGAAAATTATCAAAGCAATATTGACCTTAAAGGATCCGATGGCTAAAAGAGATATATACAAAACATTCTATCCTAAAGCAGAAGCACCACTCCTTTTCAAGTGCACATGAAACATTCTCCAGGACAGATCACAAGTTAGAGGCTACAAAACAAGTCTCAATAAATTCAAGAAGACTGAAATCACATCAAGTATCTTTTCCATTCAGATGAATGGATAAAGAAGATGTGGTATATATATATACCACATGGAATACTATGCAGCAAAAGAAATGAAATCTTGCCATTTGCAAAGACGTGGATGGAACTAGAGGGTATTATGCTTAGCGAAATAAGTCAATTGAAGAAAGACAACTATCATGTGATCTCCCTGATATGAGGAAGTGGAGATGCAACGGGGTGGGAGATTAGAGGGGTAGGAAAAGAATAAATGAAACAAGATGGGATCAGGAGGGAGACAAACCAAAAGAGACTCTTAATGTCATAAAACAAACTGAGGGTTGCTGGGGGGAGGGGTGTAAGAAGAGGGTGGTGGGGTTATGGACATTGGGGAGGATAGTATGTGCTATGGTGAGGGCTATGAAGTGTGTAAACCTGGCGATTCACAGACCTGTACCCCTGGGGCTAATAATACATTATATGTGTATAAAAATTTTTTTAAAAAGTTTAAAAAGTATCTTTTCCCCCCAAAAAAAGAGTATCTTTTCCAACCACAAAGGTATGAAACTAGAAATCAATTACAAGAAAAAATATGGATAAAACATAAACACATGGAGACTATACAACATGCTATTAGACAACCAATGAGTCAATGAAGAAATCAAAGAGAACAGCAAAAAATAACTTAAGAAAAAATGAAAACAGTAACACAAATTTCCAAAATCTTTGGAATGCAACAATTCCGCTTCTATGTTTATCCGAAGGAAATAAAAATGTTAATTCTAGGAGATCTACATACCTCTTTGTTATTCACAGCATTATTTATAATAGCCAAGTATATAAGCAACCTAAGTGTTCTCCCATAGATGAATGATAAAGAAAATGTGGTATACACATACAATGGAATATTACTCAGCCATTAAAAAGAAGGACATTGTGCCATTTGCAACATCATGGCTAGACCTAGAGGGCATTATGCTAAGTGAAGTAAGTCACACCAAGAAAGACAAATATAGGGACGCCTGGGTGGCTCAGCGGGTTAAAGCCGCTGCCTTTGGCTCGGGTCATGATCCCAGGGTCGTGGGATCGAGCCCCGCATCGGGCTCTCTGCTCTGCAGACAGCCTGCTTCCTCCTCTCTCTCTGCCGCTCTGCCTACTTGTGATCTCTGTCAAATAAATAAATAAAATCTTAAAAAAAAAAAAAAGACAAATATATGATTTCACTTATATATGGAATCTGAAAAAGAAAATAATAAACAAACAAAACAGAAGACTCAACACAGAAAACAAACTAGTGATTACCAAAAGGAGAAGAGTAGGAAGAGGGGTGAAATATGTAAATGGGATTAGAGGTACAAACTTCCAGTGGTAAAATAGTCATGGAGATATAATGTACAGCATTATCAATAATATTTTAGTAACTTTGTATGGAGACAGATGGTAGCTAGACCTATAATAGTGATCTCTTTTAATGTATAAAAACATCAAATCACTATCATACATCTGAAATTAATATTTTATGTCAAGTTATGTGAATAAAAAAATTCTTCATTTTCTATTTAGTCCTCAAACCACTATAATCTGAACTGCATTAATAGCACTCTGAAAATACTGTGATAAGAGAAATCAATCACCTAAAATTGTCAAATCCCTTACAAATCTTTTAGTCCTTGTCTTACTGAGCACTTCTGCCATATTTAAAATGACTGAATCATTTGTCTTCCATGATAGTACTGCATCCTGGTTTTTCCTCTACCTACCTTACCTTTTAAGATTCTCTCTCTCTCTCTCCCTTTGCCCCCACCCCACCCCACCCCACCACTCTAAAAAAAGAAGAAAAACTTAAGGGACAAACTATTTGAATCTTACAAAAATTATTTCTGAGTTAAAACAAAAGAAGGGGGAAAGCAGTCCCTGGCTCATTTTATGAGGCTAGCATATCCTTGATAGGATATACAATAGCTGCTGTGATAATAAAGAATTCCTAATTACCAAAAGTAAATATCAAAGAATGGATATATCCAATATGCTAGAGAAAGAATCCTTGCATCAAGACAAACATCACACAAGAAGAGCTCTAAAGAAGTTCCTTCTAATGGTTAGAATTCTCTGATTTTATGATAGTGGTATTCATATTGTTAAGTACCAACATTCATTTCTGGCAGCAAAATCATTCCTACTTCTGATAAACCTAAGAAAACTACATTTCAATGGAAAGTCCAATACAGAGAAAGGGAGAGAGAAATCAATTTCAAGTCAAAGTAAAAATACTGTGTGGACTAAATCCACTTTTCAATAATAGTATGTGTAGAATCTGAATGATGTCAGCATTCATATTCTTACATCCTAATAATATGAACAAGGTGCAGAACCGTTTAGCACTATAAAAAATTTGAACCCTGTTATTAATATATAGATTCACATTATTTCCTTTGTGACTCAAAACTTTTCCAGGTTCACATATTGTTTGAGATGGATATGTCAAAGTTCAGAAGGGTATAAATTTGTAACCGAAAACTCTGCAATATCAGAAATTAAGTTTTTCTCAGGAGTCATGTTTCAAATCATCACACAATCATCCACTTTAACAAATGAGAAATCTAGAAATACAACATGCTTGATGTAAATAGTATATTCATTTTATTATATATTTCTTTTAATAAATCAAGTAGTTTAAATGAAGATCTACTTATCATTCTTAGTTCAGCCTAATGCAAACATCCAAAACCAACTTTCTCAATGTGTCTCTGCTTTGCCATTTTAGTGATGAATCTGTATTGCATTTGATCTTTTGTAGTCTCCATTTATACATACATGAATATGACTAAAAGGTGCGGAGGTCAATAAATGGCATTACTTAGTTCATGTGCTTTGTACACTTTTCTTTTTAAATCCACTTTGTAGAACACTTGATCCATTTTCATGTGGAACTTTCACTGAGAAGACTGATTTACATAAGGACTGGCATATTGAAAAAACAAAGCTAAAAATATTATTATAAAACATAACAATCATAGGAAGAATTTTATTTTTAAATGTACCTTCTTCGAGGATGGGTCGTGGAATGACAAATGGAATCTCCTGCAGAGGTTCCATATACTTGTGGCCAGCACTAATAATCTTTATTTGAGGCAAACAGAGGACAAGCATTCCTGGCATGCTGGTTTGTCCATGGTACCAACTTCTTACTGTTCCAGGAATGTCACCAGATACAATTGTACTTGGGGAAGGCAGGCTATCATTTGGAACAAACACACAACAAGACTGCATGTCAAGCTAGAGAGGAAGAAAAAAATCAAAATTAAAATATTGGGAACAGATTGAATAAGAGAGTAACCATGCCCTTAAATACCTAATATCTTTATGAATAAACAGGCAAGCTAAAAAAAGAAATGGGCCATACTATGGCTTTACAAGTTATGTTTACTAAAGAACACAATAAACACTTAAAAAGATGTAGTTTCTTGCTATGAATTTTGATCAAAAAGGCACAGTGACATGAGATGAAAACATATCTTTCTACAGTTCTTTCCAAGAAACATGACTGAATTAGAAAATGTGTTGGCAAAAAAAGGTGAGAAAATCCTCCTTCTTTTGCAGTTCATTAGATTTTGTTAGCACCAGCTAAGGCCTTAGAACCAACTAGCATTATACTGTACTCACTTAAAACAACCATCCATACACACACACATACAAACACACACACAGCTATTTCTATGTGAATTTGGCTTTTTTTTTTAACTTTACAGACTAAAACATAAGAAAAAAATGTTTAAGTGTTCAGATTATATTCTAGACAAACATTAAAATGTATCACATACTTTTTTTATATACATGTATATCAACATTCAAGTGTGTATCACATTTTATATATAAAGATACATGGTAATGAAAAAAATTGAGAGGACTTAAAAATCAGAGCATTATTCCTTGCTACTCTCATACCTCAAATTATATTTAAATTTTGATTTCATGTGCAATTTTTATGCTTTCTTATTCCCAGTATGGTGACTTAGGTTGCCATGCCCTTAGAGAGTTAAAAATAGGACTAAGAAAGCCCAATTAAAAAAATTAAATTCATCATGAGTTCTTAGTTCAAAAGCAATGTAAAGTCTATCAGTCTTGGTTGGTTCTTACAAAGTAATATTTTGTAAACTCGTTCACAAATTGTCCTAGCATACTTGAATTATTCTTAAGAAAATGTAAAATATCATCTATTAATTTTCTATAAAATATTTGGCATACAAAGATATTATCTGAAGGTATAATAAAATCTAAAATTTGTTTGATAAATGCTTGGATATTCTAGCAAATGATGAAACTGTATTTTATAAAAAATAACTAAGAATACAGTAATATACCTTCCCTTGGGGTTAATATAGTCCTTAGTGAGAGCATGATATGTAACAGGTCTGGAATTCCTTGATATGATAAATAATTTGCCAACCTTATAAATAAGCTAACTTACTCATCTTCACTTCAACATTTCTGGGCATGGAACACACTGATAAATTCAATGGAGAAAAATATAAGTAAAATTTTGCAAAAACAAATACATTGGTTCATCAAGTATGACCTCATCTCTTAGTTCTAGAATTTTATCTTGCAACTTAATTTAAATGTATATATGTGAAGCAGTTCACTAAGATTACAACATATTTTATTTTGAAATAGAAGTATATACTGTCTCAGATGCATTACATTTATCTTTTAAAATATTTAACATAGGGATGCCTGGGTGGCTCAGTCGGTTAAGCGGCTGCCTTCGGCTCAGGTCATGATCCCAGCGTCCTGAGATCAAGTCCCACATCGGGCTCCTTGCTCCGCAGGGAGCCTGCTTCTCCCTCTGCCTCTGCCTGCCACTCTGCCTGCCTGTACTCTCTATATCTCTCTGAAAAATAAATAAATAAAATCTTAAAAAAAAATTTTAACATAATTACTGATGTTCCATGTACAAGGTAATATGGTAACTGAGAACATATCCTCCCATATTAATTATGGTTATAGTGTCAAACTTAAAAGAGTCAGTATTTAACACTTCATGTAGATACTGAAGCCATGTTAAAAAATGTTTTCAACAATGTGAGGTAATTAGTATAATATACCACACTATACAGATATATATGCATGCATATCCGCTGAAATAAATTTAAGTTGTGCCAAGATTTCCAAAACCACAATATATTCCAAAATTGCACTAATTCAAAAATAAATTATTTCATCAAATTTAGCCTGATATACACAACTCCCAAAAATAAAACTTTCTAAAATATGTGTTATGGAGAGTCCTTTGATGATAAGAACCAAAACATATACATAATCCAAATTGCTCAAACTTATTATAGTGTTACATCTATTATATATACTATAGCTATCCCATAAATCTTTTTACACTTTTAAAATAACTGTAAAACTGTATGTTTAAAATTGTGGTTTTAATGTAAAATGTTGAGTGATTTATATAAGTGAATATAAATCTGTAGCAGTAAATTTTGCATTAATGTAAGGATCTGACAATCCAAGGGAAAGAAAATGAAGTAATCTGCCAGTAAGAAGTCCTCAAACTGGGGGTCAGATCATGTTCATGGAAACCATCTGGTTGGGACCCTCTGAGCCACACCAAACACAAATGATCTTTTAAAAAAATATCCTATTCATTAATGCATCACAGCTGCACTGAGTGTTACTTCATTTTTCCATGGCAACATCCTTTCTGTTTCAAGGATCTTATTTCAGTTTTGGTAGCAACGTGTTCTTTCGCCAATATTGAACACATTCATGTGTTAAAGTGAAGGGATTATTACAAATTTTTGAAGTAGAACCGCCTCTATTTTGATTCCTATTAGGTCAAGGGCTACATATCTAAGTATGATACACTGAGAATAAACCAATAAAAGTAGAAATTATTTGGTATTCTTGTTTTAATAAATGAAATGACTGTCATGCATTTTTTGGAAGTTCCAAGTTTACATTCCATTTGAAAAGATCTATGTCTTTGTGTACCCCCAACCTATCTCCCATATGTAAGGTCTGGTAAACTTAGATTCTTCTATCTTGTTTACTATGTAACTGTGATCACAACTTAGTTAAAAAGAGGAGACTAAGATAGGTTTCACTTATACATTAATCTGAACACTTTAATTAGCCTGCTAACATACAGAACACTTCATTAATGCTTTAAAATGTTATATCATATTTTCTGTACTTTTTTTTTTATGGGCTTTACAAACAGTATTCTTTTTTTTTTTTTTTTACTTTATTTAAGCTTTATTTAAACATATGATGTAACCCCACCACCCTCACCCAACCCCTCTTCCCCCCACCCCCCTCAGTTTGTTTTATGACATTAAGAGTCTCTTTTGGTTTTTCTCCCTCCCGATCCCATCTTCTTTCATTTTTACTTTTCCTACCACCTTAACTCCCACCCCCGTTGCATCTCCACTTCCTCATATCAGGGAGATCATGTGGTAGTTGTCTTTCTCTTTTAAATAACATTCTTATTTCCTATTCCCAAATAATGTTTTCCTTCTTTAAAACTGAAACTTTAGCGATGACTGTATTTTGTAAAATTTCTAAAGAATGAAATGTTCTCTGTATGAATTTTATTCTTCAGAAAACAGCTTCAAATAAAAACAAATATGAAGGAACATTTCGGTTATATTTTCATTCACTTTTTCTTTTACTCATGCATTCTTTAATACCTCACATAAACTGAAAGTCAGTTGTACAGATAGAAAAGATATAATTCCAGCACTTAAAAAACTTGAAACAAGAGGGTTTTAAAATACTAATAGCCTTACAGAGTTTTCACTACAGCATATAAGGTCTGTAATGTCAGATATTTTGCCTATTTTGTTGATAGTCTCAGTACAGAGTACAGTGTCTAGCATGTACTAGGTACTAATTATTAAATAAGTAAACACAATTATTTTTATTAGCATCAGATATTAATTAAAGTAATTGTTTAGTGTATGTTGTTCATCATTTCATTCTACAGAGAAAACCTAGTAGTTAATAAAACTTACATGTCAGCCAGATAGGTTCAACTCCAGCTGTGGAAGCTTTGACAAGTTGTTTAATCTCTCTATAACTTTAGTTTCCTTATCTGTAGCAGGGTATGGGGAGGGTGACAGCTCTGATATAGAGATGCAATGTATTAACTCTCACCTGAAGGTTTGCTAAAAAACGTCAGTGAACATACACTGATTATCTTCTATATCAGATCCATATATTAGCTCTCATGGACTCATAAGAGATGTTCACGGTATCTTAAAAAGACTTGCACTTGGGACGCCTGGGTGGCTCAGTTGGTTAAGCAGCTGCCTTCGGCTCAGGTCATGATCCCAGTGTCCTGGGATCGAGTCCCACATCGGGCTCCTTGCTTGACAGGGAGCCTGCTTATCCCTCTGCCTCTGCCTGCCACTCTGTCTGCCTGTGCTCACTCCCGCACGTGCTCTCTCTCTCTCTCACTCACAAAAATAAATAAATAAAATCTTAAAAAAAAAAAAAAAAAAAGACTTGCGCTTATGATATAACTGTTTATGTATGCAGAGGCCACCAAAACATGTAGTACCATTTGCATGATAACAAATATATTAACTATTGACTAAATCACAGTTTTCCTATTCTATAAATTCTTAATACACTATGAAAATATTTGTGGTGTCATCATATATAGTAGGAATCTAAATATACCCAGTTTAGGGCATTAAGTTAAAAACCTCAAAAGTGAACTTTAGTTGTCTTTTCCAGACTGTTCAAAATCCACATTTTCCCATAAATATCTGCCAAGGGAAAACATGAAAAAATGCCTACACTGAAATGTCAGATTTCTTCCTTCTAACAAACTACCCCATGCAATTGTGGTCACTTTCTCAATGCCTATAAATAAAAATATGAAACTTGCATAATTTTAAGCATTAAATGTAAGTAATTACTCTTACAAATAAGGTGGTTGGTAGTTGATTTGTCTAGTCTCAAATGCTTACCCTTGTTTAATCATGGAGTTAGGCCTTGTTTAATCATGGAGTTAGGAAGTTCACTGGATATAAGGACATTAAAAATATCATGCAATATGATTATTGCATCACTGATAATATTCTATATGTAACTTCTTGGAAGAGAGAATTCAAGCGGTCTAGCTTAACTAGTTTATGGGACCTGAGACACATCAAAATCAAGCAATGTGGGAAGTAGTTATCTAAAGAACATTAATAGCAAAAGAAGGAGACCAAGAGGCTTGGTATGGAAAATAAAGAGTCTACGCTATTACACAGTTCACTCAGAAAGCTTCAGAAATGACAAGAAACACCTAGAAAATGCCATGTAACAGAAACATGATCTTTAATGTGATAAAAAGGAGTTTGGCAAAAACTAGGGCAATGTTCTCTTTTATTAGTGAATTTTAGGCCAGAATGTTTCTATTTCTATTCAACTGCATGCCACTGCCAATCATAGGCTTCTGGAATAAAATGTAGCTTTTTGAAGTATAATAGATAAGATCTTTGCAGATCAGCTGATAGAGAAAAACTGCAAAGAACTAAGTTTATATTAATCTTTCCAGAAAAAGGCCCTCAAACCAAGTTCACATTTTAAAAAATTGTTCAAGACTACATAAAGTACTATAACATAATCCGTTAATATGAAATGTAGAAGTTACTTTTCCCACTAAAAAACAAATTAAGTTACAGTGAATACTGTTTATGTCTAAATGCAAGATATGTCTATCATAAGTAAAAGAAAACATGGGCTTAGCAAATATCAAGTTTGGCTGCAAAATAAATTTTCCAGAAAGTCTGATTCCAAACACATTCACTTGCTCAAAATTCTACTAAAAGAATAATCCTTTGATGACTTCAAGTATGATGTTCTGTTTTATCTGATGACAACTCCTGCATTTTCTGTTTTATATTTTGGTTCATAAAATATCTTGGAAAATGGATACTACTATTTTAAAACTCAGAATTTTAGGGCCTAGATTTGAATCATTTAATCAGAATCAGGTTTTATCTTTCAACCTTCCAGAACACATTAACATGTGAAAATGTCTAAATAAACAGCATGTATAAAACAGAGCTGGGACTAGGAATGAGGCAAGCAAATGGCTAGGTCATATACAAAATAACCTATTCAAGGATATAATCATTAGTACTCCTGTAATTATATGTTAAGTTATACTCAATAAGTTTAGTCAAATGAGGAACATCAGTCTAAACTGCACCCATAAAAATGGTTAACATAGCAAATTTTATGTTAGTGACTCTTACCACAATTAAAATTTTTTAAAGAAGAAAAAAATGAGGAACATCAGTATTTCTACTTATAACTAATCCATAATAACATATAAGATTAAGTTTATCGTTGGTGACAAAGTTATGAAGGCACTGTATCATTATAAAACAAGCAAAAGAACCAAAAGAATCCCACAAGGATGTTAGAATTAGAAATAATCTTGGGACACCTGGGTGGCTCAGTTGGTTAAGAATTAGAAATAATCTTAAACATTATGCAACCATTTCATATTGCAGATAAGCAAAATCAAGTCCATAGTTAAGATCCAGAATTTAATAAGTACAGGTTCACTGGAATTCTACACACCGTCGTTGGCTTCAATGAACTGTCTGCCTTTTCCTTCTACATTTCAGATCTCTTAGAGTCAGCTTCAAGGACACTCTCTTTCAGTGTCTACTCTAGACACGGTATTCCCTTGGCCCAATGCTCTTTCAACTTTACATATTTTTTGAATGGTTAATTCTCCTAGTTTTAACCATCTATGGATGACTCCCCAAATTTTATCTCTACTGTGAATCTCTTCTTAACCTCCAAATTTGAATATCCTATGGTCTAATAGAAGCCTGGCTATCTCACAGGTATTTCAAATATATGCATAAATTAAACTTCCTATTTGCCCCTAACTCTGAAAAGCTGTTTCTTTTACCATTTCATGGCATCGCTATCCACCCAAAGGCTAAAACTGGCCCCTAGAACACCACTTGGACAGCCTCCATCCTCTCATTCCCCAAAACCAACAGCAACTAGGCCATGCTGACCTTATCTTAAATATCTCAGGGATGGGACACCTGAGTAGCTCAGTAGGTTAAGCATCTGCCTTCAGCTCAGGTCATGATCCCAGGGTCCTGGGATGGAGCCTGGCATCCAGGCTCCCAGCTCAGCCAGGAGCCTGCTTCTCCCTCTCCTTCTCTCTGTCCCTCTCCCTGCTTGTGCTTTCTGTTAAATAAATAAATAAAATATTCAAAAAAACTATTTCTGTCAAATAAATAAATAAAATATTTAAAAAACATCCCAGGGACCACTGACCACTATCCAACTTGACCTGTTGTCTAGTGTTTTCTGATTTGTATATTGAATATTTAAAATCCTTTAAATGTTTAAAATAAAGAAACAGTAAAATGAATTTTTAAGAAACAGCTCAAAATGTGTGTATTTTTATAACTTTATCAAGAAGAACACATAATATATATTTCATATGATTCTGTTAACATGTAAAATGTGCCAAGAGTTTTCATCTAAGTTACAGAAATGAGATGGCATACACAAGTGTTAAGAGTGAGGTTACTTTTTTACCAATATTAAGTGTTACCAGTGTGATTATTTTTTACCAATATTTAAGATACTGAAAGTTATAAAGAATTACAGAAATTAAAACCATAGTTATTTCTAAGTTTTCTTTTACCTGCAGTGTGAGACTCTTCACTGCATTCCACACTACTCCAATAAATTCTTTCATTCTTTCTTCAGGACTTTGACAGCCTTCAGAGAGATTCAGCATGGCTTTCACAGGAATTGACAATGGTCGGGATTCTAAGTATAAGAATAGTTAACACAAATGCACTTTACTGTTTCACAAATATATAGAAAATATTTCCATGATTATTTCTTTCATTGCTTAATACTTTCAAATGAGATTACAAAATATTATATTAGATCATTTTATATTATAGAATTACTGATTTTTGCAACTATTCAAAAATAAGCAAAACTGATCTGTTAAAAGCCAGGAGCACTTTGGTTACTCTTGTCAGGAATTGGTGACTGGGAAGTGACATTGGAACAATGTTATAATCTAATATTCTATTTACTGAATACATGGATATATCCACTTAACAAAAATTCATTAAGTTGTAACCTAACAATCCGCCCATTTCTCACAATTAAGATAATACTGCAATAAAAGCTTTATTTGGAAAAAAAAAAAAAGGAAATTCAACAACAAAACATTTGATTCATCCAAAATGGGTAAAAAACAAGTCTTCCTACATATGAATTCTCCTGAATAACAGCTTATCCATAGACTCTCTCAAGTTTAAAAACTGATTTTGAAAGTAACCAAGAGAAGTATGTGATTACATAAAAGGCAGATTTATAGATTAAGAAAATGTGATAGTCCACTCCATATAGCATGTTACCAAAAATTTTGTCTACCTAAATTACAAAAATCAGAGAATCTCAATAACTTTAATGTAAAATTTCAGAAATTACTCTTATTTTAATAATAATTTATAACAACATGTGTTATTTCCAAACAGATCCATATATATTTTATATAATTTGTATGCACCATTTTAGGTACCTTTTAAGTGGCATAAAATAAATCAGATCTTGCTCTTTAAGAATCTGATTAAGTCTGATGGTCCTAAAATTCTCTCCAAAGTAAATGCTACCATATCACCACTACGTGAACTACAGTTGCCGTTATCTCAACTCATTCTTTCCCTATCTCTTCAACTAGTTTATTTGCATTTATATTAGATTAATAATACCTTAAGGGCATGGAGCACAAACCTTTTCCCTCATACTTATAAACCCAAGTCTACCAAATTATGCATGTTAGAAATTCAAAGAATGTTTATTTAAAAAGAGTCTGGGAGAGATCCATGGAGATATTTGGGAGCAGAGCATTCTAGGCAGATAAAACAGTAGTAATGCAAGAGTTCTCAGTTATATGTGTACTTAAGATTTTCTTTTAAGATTTTATTTATTTATTTATTTGAGAGAGAGAGAGAGAGTGGGTGGCTGGGACAGAGGGAGAAACAGACTCCCTGCTGAGTGTGGAGCCTGACTTGGAGCTTGATCTTAAGACCCTGAGATACTGAGCTGAAGGCAGTCACTTAACCAAATGGGGCACCCAGGTACCCCACTGTGTACTTAGGATTTTCAAGAAATAGAGGCAATGAGGGCCACAGCAAAGTAAAGAGTGACAAAAGTAGGGAATGAAATCAGAGCTATAAATAAAGACCAATCATACAGCGCCTATATAGGCCATGGCAAGAAGGTTGGTTTTTGGCTAGAAAAAGCTAGGATATGATAATGGATCCTAAATACAATCATAAAATTACTAGACATATTTTAAAAGAATTTTTCTCTGGGTACTCTGCAGAAAAATAGGCTACAAGTATTAAAACAGAAAGACAATATATGAGAGATGGTAGCTGCGGTAAAGGTAGTAAACAGTGATGGAATCCTGTATCCATATAAAAGCTATAGCCAACTGGACTTGCTGATGCACTACAAATACACTACAAATTAAGAGAGAATGGTGAAGAAAGGACGACTCCAAGGTTGTAGGTTACAGCAGATCAAAGAATGGAGCTGTAAGAGAAAGAGAATCCAGAGGGGAAAAAATAAACCCTTGGTTTTTTAAACTTGTCAAGGTTTTTAAACCTGTCAAGTCTTTGTCAAGAGTGAATGCATACAAACAACTTCTAAAGAATGGTCAGTATCCGCACTATTATTTGAAATAGTTTAAAAAAAACAAAAGGGTGGGGGAGGCAGGTAAGTAGGGAAGGGAAATGGAGAGGGAAAATGCTAAGCAACTCATCTGACCATTGGGAAAAAATCGTTAAATTAATTTTGGAATACCCACAATGAAGATTATGCTCATTCATTTTTTAAGGGATTTTTATTTATTTATTTGACAGAGAGAGAGCACAAGTAGGGATGACAGGCAGAGGGAGAGGGAGAAGCAGACTTCCTGCTGAGCAGGAATCCCTCGGTGGGACTTGAACCTTGGACCCTGAGATCATAACCTGAGCCAAAGGTAGATGCTTCACCTCTTGAGCCACCCAGGCGCCCCTAATTCATTCATTTAAAACGAGAACAGTTATAGGTATGACAGAAAGCATACTCTTGATATCTTGTGAAATGAGAAAAATACAAATGTGTAGTACAGTCCAAATATATTTTTAAAACAACATGTGAGTTTGGGTGTGATCTGTCTATCCCATGTACAGAAAGAATTAAAGAAGAGTTTTTAAAAAGCAAACCCATAGCAGAGGTTACCTCTGAGGGGAGTAAAACAGAATTGATGAGGGGTAAGAGGAAAGGGGTATATTTAACACTATATTCCATGTATCTCAGAATTAATTAAATGTTTTACAACAATGAATTACCTACTATAATTTTCTTAGTAAAACACACATTAATTTGCTTTCTTGTCCCATAGACTTCATCACTTTCTTTTGTACATTAGTCGTTGTGGGAACAAAATGGCTACCTAAACCTATGGTAGAATTCTGCCAAATTAAACAACTGTCTTAAATATAGACCAACCACACAAAACCTGCACACAGAAATTTACAGGATCTTTATTTACAATTGCCAAACTTTGGAAGCAACTAAGATGTCCTTCAGTAGGTAAATCAATAAACTTTGGTACTCACAAAAAATGAAATATTATCTTTCACTTAAAGGAGATGAGTTACCAAAGCCATAAAAACACATGGAAGAAATTTAATGCATCTTACCATGTGAAAGAAGCCAGGCTGAAAAGGCTACATACTAATTCAAAGTATACGAATTTCTGGAAAAGACAAAACTATGAAAATGGTAAAAAAGATCAGTGGTTACTAGGAGGTAAGGAGGAGAGAACAAGGAACAGCAGAGCACAGAAGATTGTAGCACAGTAAAACTACTCTGTAAGGTACTACAATGGTGGATACAGGTTCAATATAAATTTGTCCAAACCCACAGAATGAACAGCACCATCAGTGAGTTGTAAACTGTGGACTTTGGATGATAATGAGGTAAGTTCATCAATGAACAATGTAACATTTTGGCAGAGAATGTTGATAGTGGGGGGAGTCTATGCATATGTAGGAGCAGGGGATACATTGGAAATCTCTGTAACTTCTCTTCAATTTCACTGAGCACTTAAAACTGCTTTAAAAAATAAACTCTAGGGGCACTTGGGATAAGCATCCTACTCTTGGTTTCAGCTCAGGTCATGATCTCAGAGTTGCGACATCAAGTCCCATGTTGGGCTCTGTGCTGAGAGCATGGAACCTGCTTGAGATTCGCTCTGTCTTCTCCCTCTGCCCCTCCCAGGTCCTGCTCTCTTAAAAAAAATAAAGATAAATTCTATAAAAATACATTTTTAGATGCAGTCAAAATTTTAAAACTCCTTGAACAATGAACACCAAAGGTTTTCAAAGAAATTTCTATAGTCAGATTTTGAAAATCCAATATAGAATATTAGTTACTTATAAACACCATTATTACAACTTCTGGTTATTGGAGGTATGAAATCACATTATTTTGGATACACTAATTTTCAATCCATATTTTCTAAAAGATATGAGGAAGACAATTTTATAAAGGACAATTTTTTGTAGTTATGTATATTTTACAGGTAGGATAGGAAAATAATCGTTAATTCTGCCAATCTTGATCTATGTTTCATTTAAACAAAACCTCTAACAGCTGCTACATGCCAAGTCTTTGCCTTAAAAACTTAACAAATACTACTTGGTTTAAGTCTCATAACAACCCCATGAGGAACACACCATTATTTAGACTCTTATTCTCACCATTTTTGGATAAGAAAATTGACCATACAGAGATTAAGTAACTTATTCTAAGTCACCCAGCTGGTGGCAAAAATGGAATGTAAATCTAAGAAGTCTGACTCCAAAATCCATGTTTCTTTTTTAATTAATTAATTAATTAATTTGACAGACAGAGATCACAAGTAGGTAGAGAGGCAGGCAGAGAGAGAGAGGAAGGGAAACAGGCTCCTTGCTGAGCAGAGAGCCTGACGCGGGGCTCGATCCCAGGACCCTGGGATCATGACCTGAGCCGAAGGCAGACGCTTTAACCCACTGAGCCACCCAGGTGCCCCACCAAAGTCCATGTTTTTAACAACTGTGCTATGGCAGCTCTTCTGTTTTTTTAATCTTGTGCTGTAACTTTTAATTCTACCAAATACATAGTAAATGTATTGTATTTTTACTCAAAATCATGGTACCACCAATTGTTCAGAAATCATCAGATTTGTTCAGTCTCCCTAGAGCTATAAAAAACCTACATTTAACATTGTAGTCTGATACCTATTATACTTCCTGTTTGCAACAATAATAAATAATGTACTGTTAATAATAATAAATAAGGCACTTTTGAGATTGAATATTTACTGATTAAAAATAATAATCTGTTCTTGGGTATGTACTGTCCAACTTGGTGCAATATCAATCCTTCATGTGTGTACCATGGAAAATGCACTGAACCGGACTTTTGGGAAGATGGTGTAGTAAGAGGGCTCTAAGTTCACCTTAAACCATGGATCTAGTATATAACATTCACATAAGTGCAAATAAACCAGAAAACAATCCAAAGACTGTCATTAAAAACTCTACAACTAAAAAGAGATAAGAGGCCACATCCAAAAAGATTTGAAATGGGCAGATACACAGTCAGGAGCTAAAGGGACCTCAGGTCTGTCCACAGGAGGGAAGGACTCCACAGGCATAGAAAGGGGAGAAAAACAGACCCTCACGTAGGGAAGCCCACATAGGGAAGACAAATCCCTATACTATTTGGCTTTGAAAACCAGAAGGCCAAATTTTGTGAGTTCTTAGAACCAGTGGGACCTAAAACCTGCAACTTAAAAAAAATCAGCCAGGCTGGTCTCTGGGAGATCCCAGTGGGTGAGAGACTCTGTCCCCTCCCTTAAAGAGATAGCCCACAGAGATAAGCATAGAAACAGCAATATCAAAAGCACCTGGGACATAAAGTGGCTCAGCTATAAAAGCAGGATATATGCAATGTATATAAGAGACATCTTTGAAGTTTTAGGTACTATGAGCAGGGTACACTGCATTGCAGGGCACTACAAGACCTATTCATCATAAAACCATTACCTTCAAGAGCAAGAGACTTAGCTGACTTTCCTAACACACAGAAATAGACAAAGTTATACAAAAATGAGAAGACAAAGGAATATGTCCCAAATGAAAGAACATGACAAAATCACAGCAAGACACCAAAGCAAAATGGAGATAATATGCCTGATAGAGAATTTAAAGTAATTATCATATAAAGACACTCATGGGACTTGAGAAAAGAGTGGAGGACATCAGTGAGACCCTTAACACAGAGATTAAAAAAAAATCACAGATGAAGAACAAAATAAATGGAATTGAAAATGCATTAGATGTAATAAATAGTAAGCTAGAGGAAGCAGAACAATCAGTGACCTGGTTGACAGAGTAATGGAAACTGGTCAAGCTGACCAGTTGAGAGAAAAAAATTATACAAAATGAGAACAAACTTTGGGAATGAAACGACACCATCAAGCAAATAACACCTGCATTACAGAAATCTCAAAAGGAGAAGACAGAGAAAAGAGGGCAGAAAATGTCTTTGAAAAAGTAACAGCTAAAAACTTCCCAAATTTGGGGAAGGAAATATAAATCCAGATCAAGGATGCATAGAACACTTCAAACAAAGTAAACACAGAAGGTCAACACCAAGGCATGTAGTAATTCATATGGCAAATGCCAGTGGTAAAGAGAGAATTTTAAAAGCAACAAAAGTAATGAAAACAGTTACATACATGGGAAATACCACACAGCTATCAACTGATTTTTCTTCAGAAACTGCAGGTCAGAAGAGAATGGGAGGATATAATCAAAGCACTGAAATGAGAAAAAAATCTGCAGCCAAGAATACTCTATATGGCAAGGCTATCACTCAGAACAGAAGGAGAAACAGAGTTGCCAAGACAAACAAACATTAAAAGAATTCTTCACCACTAAATCAGTCCTACCAGAAACATTAAAGGAGACTTTCTGGGTGGAAAAGAAAGATATAAGTTAAGATTAAGAAAAGAAGAAGCATAAAAGCAGCAAAAATAAATATACCTGTAAAAATTAGTCAAGGGACTCACAAAATAAAAAAATGTAGAGTAGGACACCAAATACCTAAAATGTGTTGTGGAGAGAAGTAAAGACTGGACTCAAACTTAAGCAACTATAACTTACTATGGACTGCTATATGCAGAAGATCTTATGTACAAACCTACTGGTAACTGCAAATAAAAAACCAGTAATATATATAAGGAAAAATAAATAGAAAGAAACCCATGTATACTACTAAAGAAATCCAATAACCATGAGAAAGAGAGCAAAGGAAGAAAGGAACAGACAAGAGCTACAAAAACAAATACTTAAAAAAGTAACAAAATGACAATACATACCTACCAATAATTACTTTGAATATAAGTGGACTAACCACTCCAATCAAAACACTGTGTGATGTAACAGACTAAAAAAACCCAAAACGCGTCTACATGCCGTGTACAAGAGACTCATTTCAGACCTAAAGACACATACAGAGTGAAAGCGAAGGGAATGAAAAACATTTATTATGTAAATGAATGTGAAAAGAAAGCCAGAGTAGTAATACTTACATGGGACAAAACATACTTTAAGCAAAGGCTATAACAACAGACAAAGACACTATATAATCATAAATACAACATATCAACAAGAAGATATAACAATTTTAAATATTTATACACCCAACATGGAAGCATCCAAATACATAAAGCAGTTCACAACAAACATAAAGGAAATAATCAATAGTCAATACTGTATTGATACTACATTAATAGTGGGGGACTTTTAACACCCCACTTACATTAATGGCTAGATCATCCAAACAGAAAACCAACAAGAAAAAAGTGGCTCTGAATAACACTGAATCAGATGGATTTTAACAGATATATTCACAACATTCCATTCTAAAATAGAAGAATACAACTTCTTTTCATATGCACATGGAATATTCTCCAGAAAAGACTGCATATGAGGCCAGAAGACCAGTCTCAACAAATTAAAAAAGACTGAAGAATTACTGTGCATTTTTTTGTTCACAATGTTATAAAACTAGAAATCCAGCATAAGAAAAAATCTGCAAAGAGCACCAATACATGGAGGTTAAATAACATGCTACTAAACCATGAACGGGTCAAACAAGAAATCAAAGATGAAATTAAAAAAACCATGAAGACAAACGAAAATGAAAATCCAGTATCTTTGAGAGGAAGCAAAAGCAGTTCTAAGAGGGAAGTTTATAGCAATACAGGCCTACTTCAAGAAACAAGAAAAATCTCAAACAGCCTTAAGAAAAAAAAAAAAAGGAAAAACAAAACTCAACACAAGTAGAAGGAATGAAATGACAAAGGTTAGAACAGGAAATAAGTGAAATGGAAACTAAAAAAACAACAGATCAATGAAACCAGAACCTGTTTCTTTGAAAAGATCAAAACTGATAAGCCTTTAGCCAGACTTAAAAGAGCAAGACAGAGAGAGAACTCAAATAAACAAAAATAGAAATGAAAGAGGAAAAATAACAGAAACACAAAGGACTGTATGCGAATATTGTGGAAAATTATATGCCAACAAATTGGGCAATCTAGAAGAAATGGATAAATTCCTAGAAATACATAACTTCTCAAAACTGAATCAGGAAGAAACAAAATATGAATAGACAAATAACCAGCAATAAAATTAAATCAGTAATCAAAAACCTCCCCCAAAACAAAAGCCCAAAACCAGATGACTTTAAAGATGAATTCTACCAAACATTTAAAACCTATTCTTCTCAAACTATTTCTCAAACCACAAAAGAGAAGAGGAAAGAAAACCTCCAAATTCATTTGATGCTACCATTATCCTGATACCAAAACCAGATAAAGATGCTACAAAAAAAAAAAAAAAAAGAGAGAGAGAGAGAGAGAGAACTACAGGTCAAAATCTCTGATGAAGATAGATGCAAAATTTTCAACAAAATACCAGCAAGACTGAACCCTACTATACATTTAAAAAATCATCCACCATGATCGAGTGGGATTTATTCCTGGGTTGCGAGGGTGGTGCAATATTCACAAATCAATAAACATGATATATCACATCAATAAGAGAAAAAATAAACCCATATGATTATTTCAGTACATGAAGAAAAAACATCTGACCAAGTACAACATCCATTCATGATAAAAACCCTAAACAAGCAAGCTTAAGAGGAACATACCTCAACATAATAAAGGCCATATATGAGAAACTACAGCTAAAATCATCCTCAATGGTGAAAAACTGAGAGCATTTTCTCAAAGGAGAAAAACTAAAGTAAAAAATAAGACAAAGATATCCACTCTTAAACCACATTTATTCAACACAGTACTGGAAGTCCTAGTCGCAGCAATTAGACAACAAAAAGGAATAAAAGGGATCCAAATTGGTAATGGGGAAATAAAATTCTCACCAAAATACTACTAGAACTGATAAATGAATCCAGTAAAGTTATAGGATGCAATATTAATGTGCAAAAATCTGCTGCATTCTTATATACTAATAATGAAGCAGCAGAAAGAAAAAGTAAAAAAAAAAAATCCCACTTACAATTGCACCAAAAATAATAGACTACTTATTCCTAAGGAGTCTATTATATTTTTCACCTCCTTATAACCAAGGAGGTGAAAGACCTGTACTCTGAAAACTACAGAACCCTTAAAAAAGAAATTGAAGAGGACACAAAGGAATGGAAAGACACTCCATGCTTATGGATTGGGAGAATAAACATTGTTAAAATGTACATACCATCCAAAGCAATCTACAGATTTAATGTAATCCCTATCAAAATATCAACAGATTAGACCATTCCTTTGTGTGTATAGAACCACAGAAGACCCTGAATACCCAGAGCTATCTTGAAAAAGAAAACTAAAGCTGGAGGTATTACATTTCCAGACTTCAAGTTATATTACAAAGCTGTAGTAATCAAAATAGTATATAATACTGGCAAAAAAACAGACATATAAGACAGAGCAAAAAATCGATGAATTAAAAAAAAAATACAGGAATAAACCCACAATTATACGGTCAATTTCCCTTTGACAAAGCAGGAAAGAATATCCAAAGGGAAAAAGACAGTCTCTTTAACAAGTGGTATTGGGAAAACTGGACAGCAACATGCAAAAGAAAGAAACTGGACCACTTTCTTATACCATACACAAAATAAATTCTAAACAGATTAAAGACCTAAAGTTGAAACCTGAAACCACAAAAATCCTACAAGAGAGCACAGGCAGTAATTTCTCTGACGTGGGTGATAACAACATTTTCCTACATATGTCTGCCGAGGCAAGAGAAACAAAAGCAAAAAAACTACACTACTGGGACTACTAAATAAATATAAAAAGCTTCTGCACAGGGGAAAGAGCAATCAACAAAACCAAAAGGCACACTACTGAATGGGAGAAGATATTTGCAAAAGGGTTAGTATCCAAACTATATAAAGAAAGAAATTATACAACTCAACATCCAAAGAAACGAATAATCCAATTAAAATGTGCAGAAGAAATGAACAGACATTTCTCCAAAGAAGACGTCCAGATGGCCAATAGACACATGAAAAGATGTTCAGCGTCATTCATTATCACGGAAATGCAAATCAAAATTACAATATCACCTCACATATGTCAGAATGGCAAAGATCAAAAACAAAGGAAACAAGTGCTAGCAACGATGTAGAGAAAAAGGAACTCTTGTGTACCGCTGGCACCGCTGGGAATGTAAAGTACTACAGGTACTACAGAACACAGTATGGAGTTTCCTCAGAAAGTTAAAAATGGAATTGACCTATAATCTGGTAATCACACTACTGGGTATTTACCCAAAGAATATAAAAACACTAATTCAAAAGGATATATGCACTCCTCTGTTTACTGAAGCAACATTTACAACAGTCAAATTATGGAAGCAGCCCAAATGTCCATCAATAAATGAAAGGATAAAGAAGATACGGTGTGCACACGCACGCACGTGCGCACGCACACACACACACACACTGGAATATTATTCAGCATAAGAAAGAATGAAATTTGCTGTTTGCAATGACATGGATCGAGCTAAAGAGTATAATGCTAAGCAAAGTAATTCAGTCAGAGATACACAAATCATATGATTTCACTCACATGTGGAATTTAACAAACAAAACACACACGCAAAGGAGGAAAAAAAAAAAAGAGAAAAAGAGACAAACCAAAAAACAGATCCTCAACTTTAGAAAACAAAGAGATGGTTACCAGAAGGGAGGTGGGTAAGGGCATGTGTGAAATAGGTGAATGGGATTAAGAGTACACTTATCTAATAAGCAGTGAATAATACATAGAATTATGTATTGAAACTAATAAAACATTGTATGTTAACCGTACTAGAATTACAATAAAAAAAATAAAAAGTAAAAGAAAGGTACTACACTTGGACTCAACTTGATTGTTTCAGTAGTCCCACTTGCCATAATAATGAAGGAAAGCAATTTAATCTAAATGTCAGAAATCAATACTACTACCATCTAATGTCAACAATACTATTCACTTTAAATGTGGTAATGTGTATAAAAATATTTCATTAAAGAACTCTAAGTATAGGAAAATGATAGTGAAAAAATATTGACTGTAAAGTGTAGAAAAGAACTGAAAAGCTATCAGATCCATAACACAAGTACCCTCCTCTTTTATCACAATCAACCTATTGTTTTAGTTCTACCTTAAATACCACTTCTGAAAAGAAGTCAGTGCTTTCCCCAAATTAGATTTGGTCCTTCTTCTATCATCTCACAGAATTCTGACATAATTCTGTATAACATATTTAATTCTTGATGGTATTATATTAAACATCTGAATATTTTTCTCTCCAAAATGAGCAGTATAGTGACATGGTATAGTAATAAATGGTAGTAGTTAATGCTTGAACTTTGAAGATATTCTGAGTTCTGCCCCACTAACCACTGTACTCTTCCAATAAGAAATAATCTTAAGTTCATATTAATGTAAACCAATTAGATAAAATTGGCTGAAAAGTGATAAAGCTAAAAGTCCCAAGCCAAATAATTAAATGATCATATACTTTTGCTTCAACATATCAATGATTTACATCAGAATATTCTTTTTCCTTCTTATGGTTGTACTAGAACCTGGTAACAATTACTCAAGTTAAGTCTGTCAAAAACCCCTGTTCCTATTTTGAGGGCTTGAGTAATGACGCCAATGATTAAATGGCAACTTTAAGTATTCTATAGTATACATAAACCAACGGCACCAAATATTGCATTTGGGACCAAATAGCTTATGCTATTGAGTTCAAGACTCTCACAATAAAAAGGTTACTTCATGATATTAAAGAGTCAAAAAATATTTGCCAGCTACTACAATGAAATACATTTCTCATAATAAGTGCTTCTCAGAATTTAGCCTTGTTTGGGGTTTTTATCATCTGCTGTGATATGCCTTAAAGAGGTGCTATCACAAAAGTGGGTCAGGTTTAGAATTTGGTCAAAAAAGGAGAATGACTTCTAGTAAGAGAGTCAACAATAAAAAATTCTTATAGCATTGTTTCTTTAACCTTAAGACATCTGACCATCAATTTATATGTCTATGCACTCTATTCATCATAATGCTGATAACTAAGAGAGTATTCATTTCACTGAAAGGGCCATCCATGATTCTTCTATTTCATGTAGCAGCCTGAAATAGCATAGTGGCTTACTCAGTAAATACTGGGTGATTCACTCAATTGATAAAATTTTAATTGTAGTTGACATACAGCATTAGTTTCAGATGTATAACATAGTGATTCACCAATTATATACATTAAAGTATCTTTTTGAAAGAGAAAAAATCCTACGTGTACTTTATTAAAATCTTTCCTTAGAGGCATATTGACATTTTTGTAAATATATATATATATGTATATTTATATATACAACTTTGGGGGCACCTGGGTGGTTCAGTCCGTTAAGTATCTGACACAGTTTGGCTTGGGTCATGATCTCAGGATCCTGAGATCATTCCCCACGTTGGGCTCTGTGCTCAGCGTGGAGTCTCCTTGTCCCTCTCCCTCTGCTCCTCCCACCCCCACCCCTTCTATCTGGAATAAATAAATAAAACCTTAAATACAACTTTGTGTAAGGCATATAGTTTTCATTTATGGCTTCATGTTTATTGCAAATTTCAAATAATCACCAAGAAGCAAAGTACGGCAATCATTATTTCTCCTTTATGTTCTAAAGGAAATCAAGCTATTCACACAGGTACTCATAGCCATGACATTATTATGCCAAGGGGTAACTGCCTTAAACTGAGTTGAATTACCTGAAAGGAAATTTAAGGTAAAAACAAAAAACCTCCTGAGAATAAGCCTTGCAAACTCAGCCTGTAGATCATCCTGGACAGGCAGCAAACTTTAAAGAATCTTAAACAAAAAGAGAAGATGACTACCAAAAAGAATCCATAAGGAAAATCAAGACTTCCTGAAAGATAAAGAGGGGAGAGTTTTAAGCTCAGAAAGGGAGACAAATACTTCAGTAGGACTTGAAGCAGGGCTCAGGGTTGGTTCATTACAAGTTTGGAAAGCTAAAGACCAAATGGAGACACTAGGCTATCTAGAGTGGCATACTTTTTAGGTTTCTACATAGAATTTGAAAGAGAAAGAAGGGTAAATGCCCCAGAAGAGAAACAACAGTGACCTACAGCATCACATTGCATTATCTTGTTCACAAAGACATCATAAAAGTCAAGGATGAATTCTGTTGGTTTTTCATAGAAAATACATGTGGAAGCCTTCGAGATTTCAAAAACAAAACATAAAACTCCTCTGTGGTGAAATTTCAGATGCTAATGGGATAAATATATTTATGTAAAGTTTCCTCAAAGCATAAACTAGCAACCAGGAAATCTAGGTACCACTTTTTCTATCAATTCAAGATATGTGATCCTAGAATCACTTCAGCTATTTAAGTTTCAGGTTTCTCATGCATCACTCTCGAGAGAAAAGCATTGAAGGCTGCCTTCATCCCAGAGGAAAACCATGGTGTGGGGCAGGCATTGTGCTACCTGTGAAGAAAGAAGAAATGAAGGGCGCCTGGGTGGCTCAGTGGGTTAAGGCCTCTGCCTTCAGCTCAGGTCCTGGGATTGAGCCCCACATGGGGTCCTCTGCTCAGCAGGGAGCCTGCTTCCTCCTCTCTCTTTGCTTCCCTCTCTGCCTGCTTGTGATCTCTGTCTGTCCAATAGGTGCATAAAATCTTTAAAAAAAAAAAAAAAGAGGAAGAAATAGAGTAAAGGGAAGGAAAGAAAGGGGAGAGAAAGAAAAAAGGAATCACTTAGTAACACCAACTTGTCATAAGTAGTAGAGCAAGATATGAATGGCTCTAGAATCTGCCCTTCAACTTACATACAGCTTGCCACCCTGATCCACCGGACTACTAACGTTCTTTCTCCCTG
This sequence comes from Taxidea taxus jeffersonii, assembly GCA_003697995.1. Taxonomy (NCBI): domain Eukaryota; kingdom Metazoa; phylum Chordata; class Mammalia; order Carnivora; family Mustelidae; genus Taxidea; species Taxidea taxus. The sequence goes on along the minus strand of ML104554.1, from coordinate 18,623 downwards.
GACTTAATTCCAAAATAAAACAAATTAACAACAAGAAGTTTGCACTTCCATGACTCGTAGCATGCAGGCACCCACAACACAGCCAACACTATCACCACCAGAAGTACAAGCCCACAGGAGAAAATGAGCAAATGAAGCATAGGTAGTTGATATCATGAGATCTTAGAGGAGCATCAAGAATTTTTAAGTTGGAAGAGGCAGTCCCTTGCTTATAGCTACAACTTTTGACAAGGCTAGTATTGTTTTTCACGTATCTTACATTCAGAACTAAGTTTGGACAAAGATTAAATTATTCAAAGTGCAACCCTAAAGTAACAAAGCTGGTTTCTGTCATTCTGTAAACTGGTGTTGTCACTTAGTGCTTCTCCTTCATAAATATCTCACACTGCTTCTCCTTCTGAAGTGAAGTCTTACCCTGAATTTTGATCTTCACAGTTTTAAGAGCTCAGAGAGAAACTTAACATAAACTAACCAGGGGGTTACAGAAAAGTTAAGTGAGAAAACTTTGCTTAATCAGATCACTACTAGAACTTGAATGTTCACATTTAAGTTTTGGAAAGCAAAAGGAACAAAGGGGAAAGAAAAGAGGGAAAGGAAGGCAGATAGGAATCTCATTCATCATAAACTCAAAAATTTTATTCAATGTCCATTTACTATATACCAAGATCCTGCAGTAACGGCTGCAAAATATGGTACAATCCCCATCCCCCAAGAGCTTACAATCTAGAGAGGAGATAGAAATCGAATTAAGTACAATCGCCAAAGAGCATGATGAATGCTATGCTATGAAATATTCTGCAAATTACAGAGATTGGCTAATTCAGTCAAGTACTGGCAAAATCTTCACAGGGGAGGTAACATAGATTTGGGTTCAGAAGGAATTCTTAAATTCAAGAAAGAAGGAGCTGTGGGCAGAGAGAATCATGAAGAGAGACACAAAGGCACAAAGCACACAGTGAGGAGGTCAGTATGAAGCCCTCTGCTGGGCAAATGAAACTGATATACTGGAGATCAGATTGGAAAGGTAAGGGTAAGGGTAAGGTCTAGTTGCAAAGGGCCTAAAATACCATGCTGAGAAATGTAATGTTTATCCTGGGGATACTAAGAAGATGGCGAAAATTTCTATGCAAGGAAATGTAATAAAATTTGGGTTTTAAAAGTGCAAATTCTGGGGGCGCCTGGGTGACACAGTCAATTAAGCGTCTGACTTGGTTTCGGCTCAGGTCATGGTCTTAGAGTCCTGGGATTGAGACCCACATTGGGCTCTCTGCTTAGTGGGCAGCCTGCTTCCCCCTCTCTCTCTGCCTGCCTCTCTGCCTGCCTCTCTGCCTACTTGTGATCTCTCTCTCTCTCTGTCAAATAAATAAATAAAATCTTTTAAAAAATAAAGGAAAAAAAGTGCAAATTCTGATATAAACACAGGACATATCATAGTAGCCTACATATATGTCATTGGGAGAGAAAATAGAAGACCAATTAGGAGCTGTTTTGCTTACCCTCAATATTGCTCATTTTATTTGATTACTGATATAGAAGTTAATTGATCTATTATCACCCCAGAACACTGTCCAGATATTAACTTAAATCAATTCACAGAATATGTTTATTTGATCTGCAAATGATCCTTTTGCTTTTTTTTTTTAAAGATTTATTTACTTAGTTGACAGACAGAGATCACAAGCAGGCAGAGAGAGGAGGGGAAACAGGCTCCCTGCTGAGCAGAGAGCCCCATTCGGGGCTCGATCCCAGGACTCTGGGATCATGACCTGAGCTGAAGACAGAGGCTTTAACCCACTGAGCCACTCAGGCGCCCCGATCCTTTTGCTTTTAAGTGGATAAGAGGAAAAATAAGTTCTGATTTCTAATTTGAGGGTCTTACACTCCAAAGGAGAATTCCAGGCCTACAAATTTCATTATTCTTTTGTCCATTGATTTAAAATGGCATATATAATTACAATCATTTTAAGTATCCATTAAGCATATAGTTTTAAGTATTTGTTGAAAATATCACTTAAGTTTCATTTCTTCAAACTTTGTTTTAAATATTCAAAAAGACAGAAAGAAAGATTGATTAACTGAGGTTGCTACTTTTGAAGATCTCTCCAAGCATTCCACCTTCATTGCCTGAGAGAAAGGCTGATGCCACAGAGAACCCAGATGATAAGAGTCAAATTCTTTCCTCAGTATGATCCCCATAAAACTCTGACACAACTCTGGGTGACCCTGGATTGACTTTGGATTACTTACTTCTTTAGATCTGAGGATCACAGGTAAGTTCTGTATCTCTGCTACAGAAAAGTAAAGTTGCACTTTGCACACTTGATTACAGAACAGAGAACTGTGCTTGATACACACACATGTATTATATAATTGGGATAACCAATAACCAACCAACCTGAGTGATCCTGAAAAGACCACATCTCTCCAGCCCCTAAAATTTGCCAACTAACTCTGCCTTATAAACCCAGGATTAATTCTTTCATGGCCTTTAACTCCATTTACATCAGCCAGCAGAAGCCCAAAACTCTAAGAACATCCCTCATGACCCAGATCCTCATGACCAAAGACCTCTGCATAATCCCACCTGATGTTATCTCTCTCTCTACCACACTAAAGTCTCCTGTGTTCTGTCCTCTAGAACTCATAATACATCATTAGCAAAATCTCCCAGATCTTCCTAAAACTTTCTCTAAACTTACTCTCCATCTTCTTTCCACACAAATCTGAGGACAATGCTTTCTGTGAAGTCCTCTTAACTAGCTGATACTTTCTCCACTATACCTTGTACAGAACTGGGCCTGGGAGTGGGTTCGATGGCTTTCCCTGATCTTCACGGCCACTTCCAGTCTATTTTTGTACCTCCTCCTTAAAAAAAGGCCTATCTTTGGATTTCATGTCATCACCATACACCCATCACTCCTAACTGCAATAGTCTATATGATCCTGAGGTCAGTACCCTCGCCCCTTTGTTCTTTGAAGATTTTAGCTCCAGATTCACTGACACTCCTTATGTCAGAGACAAGAATCCCCATTAAAAAGTCTACCTTTTCCCTTACATTACTTAGTCTGCAGCTTGGCAAGCCAACATGAATGATTCTGACCGATAACGTATGACCTAAAGTTAGGTGGTTCCTCTCTAAGCTTTATAGGCAATCAAGAGCAAGTGTACTTTTCTTACTTCTTTCTCTGACCTGCTGGCTGAACGCAGAACATGAGAGGCTCAGCAGTGTGACTAAACGGAAGATCCTTGAGTCACTGCTTGGAAAAGAGCTAAGACACTATGAACACCCCCAGTGTACTTTCCTTGAGCAAGAAATCAATTCTATTGTGTCAAGACACTGAGATATCCGTGGTTCTTTTCTAGAGCCAGTGGAAAACACTGACTAATAGATTCTATTAGAGGAAACTGAAACATTTGATCATTGCCACCTTCTGACACAGTTTCGTAATTCCTTCTGGACACCACAGTCTCTATGTTCTCTTCTACCTCACCTTTCTTGGTTTTCTTCCTAGTTCTTCATTTTCCAGATCTCTAAATGTTGCACTGCTGAAAGATTCAGCCTTTGGACCATTACTCTTCTCTACAAAAACTCTCTTCTTAGATGATCTCACTCAATATCATGGCTTTAAGTATCCTCTACATGGCAACAATTCCCAGGAAGCGGTCTTGATCTAGCCTCTAAACTCTAGACAATTCATCCAAATGTCCATTCAACATCTCCAATCAGATATTTAATAGGAATTTCACACTTAACATGGCCAAAGCAAAACTCCTGAGTCTCCCTCTGTCCCCACATCATTTTCTTTTATATTCCTTCAGGTTTCAGAAAACAGCAAATTCACCCTTCCAGTTGCTCAGGGGAAAATAACTGACCCCTCTGCCCCCTCACACACTATACCTCCACATAGTTGACATTTACTGACTCCATCACGAAATATATTATGAATTTGACCTTACCTCTTCTAGTGCTACTCTCTTCACCCAAGTCACCATGATAACAAGCATTCACTATGGCAACAAGGCACAGGTCAACATGTCTACTTGTTTCTATACTTTCCACTCTATAGTTTATTCTCAACACAGTACCTGAAGTGATACCATTAAGATAGCAAAAAGAGTCATATCACTTCTCTAATCAAAACCCTCCTATAGCATCCTGTAATAGGCTTTTACTAGTCCAAAGCCTGACAATGACTTGTAAGTCGCTGCAGACTTTTCTTCCCCATTGTCTATTTAACTTCCTCTTCCATTCTTCTTCCCAGTGCTCTCTGCTCCAGACTGGTTGTCCTCCTTGCTTTTCCTTGAATGTAAGAATACTGGCAAAAATACTGGGTTAAAGAACACAGTAGAAGAGGAACCCCACCACCTTTCTCTTAATCTTCCATTTCCTCCAGTCTGTAGGAAATTTCAGAAGCATTTAGGGAATGTTAGAACAGTAAGAATAAAAGCAGACCGATACCAGTCTGTGAGTCTTATTATAGAGCTATTCCTCCATTCTGTTAGTGTGGCTTGGAAAACATTTGAAAATGAGATAAAGGAAAATACTGGCTTCTTCCAAAACTTATGAGCTATGGAAAAGTAAGAGTTCAGTTCAGTAAGCATGACTGAGTGCCTTACTTGTACTAGGACTTAAGGGGAACAAAGATGTAGGAGACTGAAGTGGTGCTTTTGAAGTGAAGCTTACCTTTGAAAAAGGGAAATGAATGGGTGACAGACTTACTAAATGGATAAGCAGCATAAAGCTATTTTAAGAAAGTTTTATTACCATGTAGGAAGTGCAGTAATTGTAGAATCACTGTCTTATAATGACTTTTCACTCTGTTCTAAATGATATATGTATAGCCATAGAAAAGAAGCTATTACATATTCATAATCCAAATAATGATTTTGATGTCACTTAGAAAGAAATACAAATATATCTCTTGCAAAATAAAAAAGAGGTCAATTTTCAGGTTCATAAAGAGCCTAAATCTTTTTTTTTTTTTTTTTTTTTTTGCCATTTCCATGGTTACCAACCTGCTGAAAATCTTCATCTCTGTAAAGAAGGGTACTTCACATTTCTAGAAAGGGTCTTCCTCCTTCCATTCCATCCTAGACTACTCTCAACCACAGGATACTATTCAAGAATAAATGGCATCTTAGATGGAAAATCCAATTTCTGGATCTGGTTTTCAAAGCCCTATATAAGCTGGTCTTGCTTCTCTGAATCTGTTCAACTTTATTTTCCACTACTTCTGCTGAAGAATCTCTACTCCACTCGATGTCTTCCCCTTGTTCTTCCCATCCAAGTGAATTGTCCCTTCCTAATTATCACAAACCCTATCTATTTAAGACCTACCTCAAGTTGTACCTCTCTAATGAAAACTTTTCCAATCCCTAAAGTCTGTAATAATGGCTCCTTTCCCCAATTTTTCCTCAGTTTTGTAAAATCTACCATATTGCACACGACTTTTTTCTTTCCTGTTAGAACCTAAAGTTCATGAGAATAAGAGCCACATCATCTACTACTTTCAATTTCCCAAAGTACTTAACACACAGTTAAGAACACTGTAGGAACTCAAAATTATATTTACCAATTACCTGACTAAAGATAAAATCTAATGTCAATATCCTGGGTTATACCTGGACTACTCCTGTCAGCATTTAACTTTTTTTAAAAAAAGATTTATTTATTTATTTGACAGAGAGAGAGAGAGATCACAAGTAGGCAGAGAGGCAGGCAGAGAAAGAGGAGGAAGCCCACTCCCCACTGAGCAGAGAGCCCAATGTGGGGCTCGATCCCAGGACCCTGAGATCATGATCTGAGCTGAAGGAAGAGGCTTAACCCATTGAGCCACCCAGATGTCCCAGTATTTAACATTTTAAAACATATCCAAATTTGTGATATAGTGGGAATATTCTGAAAGATTATATGCACCAATTTAAAATGTACTATATACTGCTATTTTTCCTAATTGATAAATATTCCTGGGAAATCTGGAAAGAGGCATGAAAAGTTACAGGACATTAATATAAATCAATTAAAGAACTGGGGACAAAAAAGTTTAAGGAATGTGATATTTAAGTCCCTTCAATGAACGTTGTTGGGAAAACTAGACAGCCATATGCAAAAGAATAAAACTGGGCCCTGTCTTGCACCACACATAAAAACTAACACAAATGGATTAAAGACTTAAAACTAAGACCTGAACCATAAAACATAGGCCGCAAGCTCTGCGGCACTGATCTTGGCAATGATTTTTTTGAAGCTGACACCAAAAGCAAAGGAAAGAGAAGCAAAAATAAACTACTGGGACTACATCAAACCAAAATGCTTCTGCACAGCAAAGGAAACCAGCAATAAAATGAAAAGGCAAATTACTGAATATGAGAAAATATTTGCAAATCATGTATCTGATAAGGGGCTGATATCCAAAATATGTAAAGAACTCATAAGACTCAATACCAAAAACCAATCTGATTAAAAAATGGACAGAAAGGGCGACTGGGTGGCTCAGTGGGTTAAAGTCTCTGCCTTTGGCTTGGGTCATGATCTCAGAGTCCTTGGATCGAGCCCCAAATCAGGCTCTCTGCTCAGCAGGGAGCCTACTTCCTCCTCTCTCTCTGCCTGCTTCTCTGCCTACTGGTGATATCTGTCTGTCAAATAAATAAATAAATAAAATCTTTAATAAAAAAATGGACAGAAGATCTAAATAAGACATTTTCCAAAGAAGATATACAGATGGCCCACAGGTACATAAAAGATGCTCAAAATCATTAATCATCAGGGAAATGCAAATTAAAACCAAAATAACATATAACCTTACACCTGTGAGAATGGCTGTTATCAAAGAGACAAGAGATAATAACAAGTGCTGGTAGGATGCAGAGAAAACGGAACTCCTGTGCATTATTGCTGGGAATGTATATTGTTGCAGCCATTATGAAAAATAGTGTATAGATGTTCCATTAAAAATTAAAAACAGAATGACCATATGATCTATCAATTCCACATTGGGGTATTTATCTAAAGAAAATGAAAATACTAACTGGAAAATATATATATGCACCCCTGTGTTCACTGCAGTACTATTAATACTAGCCAAGATATGCAAACAACCTAAGTGTCTGCTTTTGGATGAATGAAAAAAGAAACACACACACATACACACACACACACACTGATATGTATGCATATGCATGTGTTTATATATATGTATATGATCTATACACACACATATATATGATATATGTATGCCTATAATGGAATATTATTCAGCCATAAAAAAGAAGAAAATCTTGCCATTTGTAGTAACAGGGATGGACCTCAAGGGCAGTACACTAAGTGAAATAAGTCAGACAGAGAAAGACAACTACCATATGATATCATTTCTATATGGAATCTAAAAATGAAATAAAACAAAACAAAAACCAAGCTCACAGATACACAGAATAGGCTGGTAGTTGCCAGAGGGAAGGGTTGGGTGAAATGGGTGAAGTGGGTGAAAAGGTACAAACTTCCAGTATAAAATAAGTAAGTCCTGGGGGTGTAATGCACAGCATGTTGTTATAGTTAACAATCTCGGGTTGCATATTTGATAGTCTCTCAGAAAGTAAATCAGGAAAATTCTCATAACAAGAAAAAGAGGTTTTGGTAACTATGTATAGCAATGGATATTAACAAGCCCAATTGCGATCATTCCCCAACATACAGGTATATTGAATTATTATGCTGTATACTTTGAAATTAATATAACACATATAAATTATACCTCAATTTTACAAAAAATGAGCAAGTCAGCTATGGTCCTTGATATACATTCTAGACAATGAGAAAGAAAAAAAGAATGAGGGGCGCCTGGGTGCTCAGTGGGTTAAAGCCTCTGCCTTCGGCTCAGGTCATGATCCCAGGTTCCTGGGATAGAGTCCCTCATCGGGCTCTCTGCTCAGCAGGGAGCCTGCTTCCTCCTCTCTCTCTGCCTACCTGTGATCTCTGTCTGTCAAATAAATAAATAAAATATTAAAAAAAAAAGAAAAAAGAATGAAAACCTATAATGGGTGTTACAAGGGCAGAAAACACGTGCTAAGGTAGGAAATCTTGGGGGAGTGTCACAGACCTATTTGAGAAAGACTAAACAGGGAAGCTTTCTTTACTAAAAGGGTAACATTTAAATTAAGACTTGGAGCATGAAAAGTACATAGCTATGAGAAGAGCAACAGCCTTTTTGCCTCATTGCACCTAAGAGAGCAAGGTGGGTCTGCAGCAGCTCCACTGGGGCCATGCAAAGAACTGTGGCCAGGATTCTCATTCTTGCTGCGTCTGCTCAAACCGGCATGGTCTGACGTGGAAATATGGCTCCACACATGCTGCCAGTGTTTCCATCAGTTTGTGACTGATACAGGCTTCATTAAGTTCAATTAGGTGAACTTCTTCAAATGGGTCATCCAAGAAACAGAGCTTAACTGCAGATATCCAAGATACTGACCTTAATGCTAACTCACTGTACAGAAAATACATCAATTATGAGTGTTTTAATGTGAAAAAATGGAAACAGTATATGCAAAACATGTCAGGCAAGAAAAAGCATGGAGTGTTTGAAGAAATGAAGAAGGATTAATGTAAGGAAAAATGACAAACAATGAATGGAAGAACTCAACAGAAGCTAAATCAGGTCAAACTTTGTAGGCCATGGGAACAAGTTTGGATTTATCTTAAATGCAGTAAGAAATTACTGAAGCATTTTAAGCAGGGAATAAAATGATCCAATTTAGATTTTTAATGAGCTGATTCTTGCTGTCATCTGAACAATGGGTTAGAGTAACTGAGAAAAGATGATGAGATAATTTGGAAATGACATGAGTGGGACTATTTAGCAGATCTTTATTCTGTAGAAGAAATTATGTGGCTCTGATTGGGGATGCAGCATAAAAACAGAATGGACAGGAAAAAAGCCACTGTGAATCCAAGGTTTCATCCTTGAGTAACATGGTCAGTGGTGGTGCTGGTGGGATGGTACATAGTTGTTACGGATTTGATATTAGGTTTGAGTGGCCTTTAAGATACCTAAATTTATTTCTTTAAAGATTTATTTATTTATTAATTTATTTGAGAGGGAGAGAGAGAAAGACAGAGAACAGGGGGAGGCGAGAGAGATAGGGAAAGAGAAAGAGAGAATTTCAAGCAGACTCCACGCTGAATGCATAGCCCAATGCAGGGCTCCATTCCAGGACCCTTAGATCATGACCTTAGTTGGAACCAAGAGTTGGACTGTTAAACAACTGAGCTACCCAGGTACCCCTTGAGTGGCCTATCAGATACTTAAATGGCGATGTAGACAACTGGGTATGAAACATCTTAAGAGAGAGAGAGAGAGAAAGAAAGAAAGAGAGAGAGAGAGGAAGGAAGGAAGGAAGAGAGAAAACTGTTATAACAAAGGCAACTCATTTAAGACAAACGTAAAATAAATCATCAGTGTAAAGTGTTATTATGTAAGCATGAATGGAAATACTTCATTTTAAGGCAACTGTAAGATGATCAAAATCAAACAGAGAAAAGAAAAACTAAAATCACACTGCAACATCAGCAGCTAATAGATAAAATAAGCTTCACCTTGCTTAGAGCATATACCTTTCCTATTAAAATGCAAACACAAAGAATATGTTATTTACTTTCTATCTGAATGTGTTTTACCATTTTATAGAACTTTCACATACCTTACTCTAAGTCTTACGACAATACTTAAATCTGTGAGCTATTGTTGGTATACTTATTACCATATTATAAATGAAGAAAATGCAGGTGTACGAGGTTAGCTCGACATGGGAGTGGGAATCAGATCAAAAGCTAGAGTTTTTAGTCCCTAGTCTACTGGTTTTTCCACTGTACCTTCCTAACTTAATCTGTATCTTACACTGATCATTATTTTTGGCAACTTAATTTGGCAACATAAACTTAAGTAACTTGAAGAAAAAGTGATTTTTATATAGTAACACTATTTTTAAATTTCTAGAGTTTAGATAGTACATAAAGCTTTAAGCAACTTGCCATAGAAACTACAATAATGCCTGAGACTTTTCATCAAAATACAAACTACATTCGATACAATCACTCTTGAAAGCCCCTTGGGAAATAATGGCTTTTTGGATACTGCAAGTCAGCGTGACATGGCATGCAAAACTGTATCTCATGCTGAGCCAACCAGGAAAATATATGTCATCACTATGTGACATTCAGAATTTCATCTGGAAACTATAATCTTGTTCTGACTGCTAAAAAAGGGGGAGGAAGACTGCCTACAAAACAATTTGGTTGAATTTTTGCTGAATTCTTGCCAGTTCATGTAAAACTACAATAACTTACTTACTTCCAAAGAAGAACTCTATATTCAAAAACTTTTCAATGCTTTCTCAAAGAACTTTAAAACAACTGAAATCTTGTAATTCAAATTAATGAATCACTAGAAAAAATTCTTTATATTGAAACAAAGTTTCAAAATGAATAAACTGTGTAAAGCAGAACGATGAAAACACTTCCTAATTCCTTTCTCCCAAATGAATAAGCTCTAGATTAAGAAACACACAAAAACCCACTATAGGCCACAATCTGTTTTATGCATTCCATATCTTTCTAGTCTAGATTCTTTTCCTCCTGGGCATCTAATTCTTGTGTGTGCAATACATTAATAAAACATCTACCTTATTCCTATTAAAACAGAAACCTGTGAATGTGATTCAGTGTTATATAATCAACATTTTGTGTTTTAAATCTATTGTGACTAATTGTAAAGTGAAAAATTAGTAGACATAAACTGGAATGGCTGACTCACAAATTACTCCCAGGAGCCATGTTTCTGCTAGCCCTCTATTTTCCGGTATCACATCTCATGCCCCTAACCTCAGAAAGGGCCAATCATAGTACCTAATCTCCCTCGTCACAGTGAATTTCTAAGATGTATGCACATGACCTAAGGGAGGCCAAATAAAATCCTTCTTAGGTATGTTTTCAACAGATACTAGAACAGATCTTTCTCTTTGATCACAGAGAATTAAGTATGTGAGTCCAGAGAAATCACAGCTGTGTACACTACTAAGTCAAGAAACCTATTTCAATAAAATTAAGTTAAGCCAAAGGAAAAGAAAAACAGTTCTAATGGTATGGAGTCTCTGTTCCTACATCATTCCAAGGAAAAGATCTATCTTTGCTTTTCTTACCATTTTGGTTATGCGAATCAGGAAACTATCCCTGTCCTTTCAAATTTAAGATAATTTAAAAAATGTTTGTCTTTTACAATGAGAGTCCTCTGTAATTTAGAAATGTGTCAAAAAATAATAATTTAGAAATGTATCTTCCCTAGTAAAGGAGTCACTTATCAACTAGGAGGAAAACAGCAATTTTTTAAAATTTTTAAATTTTTTACTTAAATTCAATTTAGTTAACATACAGTGTATTATGAGTTTCAGGGGTAGAATTCAGTGATTTATCAGTTGCATAAAACATCCAGTGCTCATTACATCAAGTGCCTCTTTAATGCCCATTACCCAATTACCCCTTCCAGCAACCCTCAGTTTGTTCCCCAGAGTTAAAAAAGTCTCTTATGGTTTGCCTCCCTCTTAGTTTTTATTTTATTTTTCCTTCCCTTCCCCATAGGTGTACCTGCCCAGCCCTTGCAATATCATAAGACAGCCTGCATAAACTCCAAAATGCCCAAGTACATCATGGAGTTTACTTCCCCATTTCCCAGGCTTACTTCCTCAAGAACTATTCAAACTCTGCCTCCCTTGGCTCTCAGTCCTTCCATTATCATATTCACTGACCATTATACTTAAGACACTCTGCCTGAACTTACGTATTTAGAGATGCTATTTTTACTCCTCTAATCTTTTCTCCACCTCCAAAAGATTTCTTCAACTACATTAGCCAATACTTTTCTCAGTTTAATCCTTGGCACTTTCCCATCTGTGCCTTATAAAAGGGACTTCCTACAGACAACCCTAAATTTCCATATAGTAACACCCTAAGACAGCAGGGAACTTCAATAATGTAGGGTACAAAACTATAAGACCATGCATTGAGCTTCTGGGGACAAATATGAGAACACCTATTCATATTTACTTTTATCTAAAAATGAGAAAGATACAGTTTGTTAATATTTAGTACAGTAGAATTACATTGAAGTCCTTCTCCATGTCATAAGGCTACAGAAAACACAATGCTAAGTATACTGAAGGAAGAGTAGACATTTAATAACAAGAACAAAATGGCAGGGTTTCACTCTTTCATTTGCTTTCAATTAATTGTGGCATATTATAATTTATATGCATATAGTTAACTAGACTTACAAATTTTATTCTCTTTAACTAAATTAATCCTCATAAGTTGGATATAGATTTTTTAAAGATTCCCATAAAACACATGTATCCAAACATATGGAATAAAGATATCACTAATTTATTTAAAAGGAAAACCAACACCTTTCCATTAATTTAGAAGAATGTCTTATTACATAAGGAAGATGGAAACTTACTAGCCTGATGCCAACAAAGACCTCTGATAAAATGAAGAGGACTGAAAAATAAGTGTCTTCAGTGCATCAATGATGCCCATTTCCCTCTTAGATAAAATGTACCTCAGTGAGGTGACTTTTCAATGTTAGCTACTAAAATAAACTATTAAAATAAAGTGAATTAAGAACTAAAACCTTGGGGTGCCTGGGTGGCTGAGTGTCTGCCTTGGGCTCAGGTCATGATCTCAGGTTCCTGCTCAGCGAGGAGCCTATTTCTCCCTTTTCCTCTGCAGCTCCCCCTGCTGGTGCTCCCTCTCTCATGTTCTCCCTCTCTCCAATAAATAAATAAAATCTTTAAAAATAAAAAAAAATTTTAAAACAGGTAAAAAAGGAACTAAACCTTTAAGTTTCTATAACACGGTATTAAAAATTTTTTAAATGAAGCATATTAGTCTCACTGAAATATGATTGCTATATCAAGACTCTATCAGAATAAAAACATTTAAATGTTAATAAAAGTAAAATTATCTTGCATGCTTTATGGTATATTACTATAGTGATACAGACACTTAATGCATAAATCAATAAATGGTGTACTACAAATGCTTGCTTAAGGATTTTTACTGATAGGAATACACTAAGAAAAAAGGTAGAAGGCTACCAAAGACTATTTTTTTTTATAGTTTGTGTTCTCTGTACTTGTTTTAATTCTTCTCTTACTATTTAGTAATGCCTTTAACAAAATATGAGCCTGCCTCAGATGTGTTCAAGGCATCCAAAAGCAGTGGTTTTGTGGGGGTTTTTTTCCCCTTTGTTTTGATCTAGGCTTGGATTAGGACATTTAAAAGAGGAAGGAGTGAGGTAGTAGGACAGTCGTCAAAATAAAAATAATCCCAATAGAATGCAGAATTTAAAACTAACTTCTCAGCATTAAAATTTTACCTTCTAAAGCCATCTCCACTGGCAAAATTCATAGAGTCTATAGTCTACTTTCAAAGTAAAAACCAGAGTAAAACTTGAACATACTAAAAGAAACCATACCTAAATAAATCTTCTGCTTTACAGTCCTAGAGAAATAACAAATGAGCCAAGGAAATAGGAGAACAAAAAATCTTTTCCACTTAAATATGAAATAATTACTAGTCTAATTTTCAAGAATCAAAGTTCCAAGAAGAAATGACATTATGTGCATGCTATACAAATTGTAGTATATTTAAACATAAAAATCAATAAGTCTAGTTTGCTTAACAAACTCTACACGAATTAAAAGACATTCTGCCAGATACACTAGGAGACACACTAAAGAAGCATAAATTACATTTCTTTACAAACTGATCAATTACTTGAGGAGTCCTCATATGAAAACTAGCAATGCAAGAAATCTAGGTATGTAGTGGTGCCAAATGAGTAGCGTAATTACCAGGTCTGTCTATAAAAGAGTATCATCAAATGATGAATGGATAGTTTGTGAAACATTAAAAAATCAAAATGTTAAAAATACTCTATAGCTACAACCATCTAGACTACTATGGCTGATGCTATAAATCATCATAGGGCACCTGTTGAAAGTCTTAGAAAGATAAGCTTAGAAATTAACTTAGACATAATTTGAACTGTAAAGATTATGTTAAGTTCTGTAAACTGTTAATATTTTTCCTCTTAAATTCTAGGTTTAGAAATAAAAATAATTGTTCTTACAAAGTACTAACGGAAAAAGCAATTTAGTAACTGTATATTTTCCTTTAAGTTCTCTGATTACTTTCTGGATGGTATTTCCAAGTTTCTTTAATTTTTTATGTACTTCATTAGATATACTTCATTTTACTTTAAACCTAAAAAGGGAAAATATACTTTAAACCACATTTCATCCCTGAGAGAATAAAATCAATTGCATATTATGCAATATTTTCCAATGCTTTAACATTTGCCAAAGAAATTGGATATCTAATTAATCACAAAGGAATGAAATTTTATGCTAAACTACATGATTAAAGTAAGCAACTTCTAATATACATAAGTCCAAAAAATATTTACTTCTTGAACATTAATACTAATTCCACCCTGTAACTAAGAACATACCTGCTCAACATTCTAGTTTAACCAAATTAACGATGATTTAAACATTTTTAGATGAATAACTACATTGGTGTGAACCATTTTACTCATAATGCACAATTCTTAAAACCAGACTCCAAAATACATCAGTGCCTTCAGAAGCAACTATTACTAGCAAAAATTGGAAATCCCGCAACGTCAAACCATCCTACAAATCCTACAAGTTATACTGCTTGTGGATAAAATGATTTTTTTAAAGCCTTGAAAGAATGTCAAACTTGGAGTACCATAATAAATGGACACCTCCCCCCAAAAAAATGAAGGTAAAAAGTGTTAAGGTCTTGTTTTCCTAGAAGGAACACATTCCTTGTATATGCAAAACAGGGTCTTAACATTGAAAACTTATACATTTCTTCATTTCTTACATTCTCAAACATGGCAAAGAAAATAATACTTATCCTACATAACTCTTGTAGGAAAGAAAATTAACTAAATTGACATATAGTCTTCTTACCTCTGTCTCAAGGGAAGAGTCCTACATCCTAAAATCTTATATTTTGCTTCATTTGTGATCTCATTGTATCAATTATATCCAACTTTCCTGTATCTCCAATTCTTCCTTCTCTCCTCTTTACCTCTCTATAGACATACCCAAGTGTCTGTACAGTGAAATTTCTGAAAAGAGTGGTGTACATAGTGGCTGTTTCAATTACCATTCATTTCCTAACCACTAAAGCTTCTCTGGCCAATTTCTGCCTCATTGCTCTGAATGAATCTACAGCACTGTAGGCAGTTACCCATTCTCATCTTGAAGTGCTTTTCAATTATGCCATATATGTATGGCATAATGTGGGTGTGTGTGTGTATATGTATATAAAATATCACATGTATACATTCTTTGTATACACTTATATTGCCTAATTCTCAGAAGGATGCTTCTCAATCTTTTCATTGGCTCATTCTCTTTACTCTTTAAAGAATTTAATTTTGGGCTTTCTTCTCATTTTGCTTCTCATATGGTTTCCCTGGGAGATCACGCACTCTGTGGCTTTGACTGTGTAAGATCCCGAAGGTAAAAACAAACAAACAAACAAACAAAAAACCGGAAGGTAATGACTCCTAAGCCTCTAGCACTCATTGTGAAAAACCTAAGCAACATCTCAGAAATGACAATACTTTTACCAGCTTTAGCCTTCTGATATTCTCTCTTAAAGCACAATATTTTCTACTTTTCTCACCAGACTCCAGCTTATGACATTCTATTTTGTTACTATGGCAGAGTAAATAACCTGTACTATCTAAGTAACCTGTAATGAGCTAAATTAACCTGTACTATCTACTCTCCTCTTTTTTTTCCTAGTTAGAACCCAAATCTTTTGGTCACACATACAGGCCTTAAAAAATACGGACTACATTCCTGAGATCCTATACAGCTCTGGATATAATCACATATGATCAAATAAACATGACTAGTTCTTCTGGCCAAAAGTATATAAGCAGAAGTGAACAGTACAACTTCTGTATAGTTTTCAAAGAGGTAAGGTGTTCTCTTCTCCTTCTTCTTTTTGTTACTGATTTCTGCTCACTGAAATGCAGACATGATAAGCAGTAGAAGCATCCATTGTGGACCATTCATCAAGCCTGCAACAGGGGCCACTCATACTGGAATAAGAAAGTACCTGACCTTGGAGAGTCATATGACCTTGGGGAGCCATATGAGAGCATCAAGCTTTCACATGAGAGACAAAACCCCATCTTATTTAAACCACTGTTATTGAGAGATTTCTGATATTTTCAGCCAAAATTAACTCAATCATTACAACTACATTACTGAACTACTGTTTAATTTAAAAATACTATATTTTGAAATGAGATCAAAAAATTCAATTAGATGTTTTATCTAATAACCAAATTTCATTGTCAAAAAAAAAATCTTCAAAAAAAATCTGAAACCTTTATGAGCAATATAAACAATGTGTTTTTAAATTTTCATGATTTTCCATATTTAATTTTCTTTGACAAAATAAGATAGAATTTCCATATGCCTGATAAGAAATGTAAGCATTTGAAACATCATAAATTTTTTATTTCTTAAAATATATCACTGATTCTAGGATATATATATACATACATATTAGGGAAGAAAAAAATATGTCAGCAGTAGTGTTTCATTTCTTAGTGTCATCCAGCAACTTAACTGCAACACTGAAGTGACACCCCAATAAAGAGCGGCAGAACCTTCCAAGCTAATCACAGAAGTTTAGGTGTTTCTCACTACACCCTTGTTGGTAGCTCTGATGTAAAATTCTTCACTATTTTAGTCCCATGGGACTGGACTGAAAAATTAGAACCATCCCTTGACAAAAAAGAATGCTCTGAAGTTGGCTGGCTATATATTTGGTATTAGAGGGAAAATAGGAGATGACTAAATTTGCACAGATCTGACTCCTATGGCTGGTTATGCTGTTAAGAAAAGAAAGAAGGCAACTAATAATTACAGAATGAATGTCATAATCTGGAACTTTAAATTTATATGTGTGAGTCTGCTACAGGTGCATTAACACATTGAGAAAATATGTTAACTAAGGTAATTAGGGTGCTATTTACATTTCAAGTGTTATTCTCTGTAATTTGCTAAATAGCAAAGCACCTCATATAGCACCAGAAAACACTTTGCCAAGTGGAATCTGAAGAATGGAGTTAAACAATAATCAAATTGAGGAAGATTTTTTTATAAGGATGAAATCAAGGAGCAATATAAATATTCACATCGAGAGATTTATTTTTAAGTTATTATTTATAGTGGTTCAACACTTCCATACACCTAGTGCTGATCACAAGTGCCCTCCTTAATTCCCATTACCTATCCCATTGACTAATGAAGAGGATGATACACACACACACACACACACACACACACACACACTGGAATATTACTCAGCCATAAAAAGAATGAAATGTGCCATTTGCAACAACATGGATGGAGGCAAAGAGTATTATGCTAAATAAAATACGTCAGAGAGAGATAAAGGCCATATGATTTCACTCATATGTGAAATTTTAGAAACAAAGCAAATAAGCAAAACAAAACAAAACAAAACAAACAACAACAAAACCTAATGGTTTTGGGTGAAATACACCATATGGAACTAAATATTTTTTTCATTAAATATTTTTAACCGTTGATTCATAAAGAGGTCAAGCAACTTATCCATCTCTATAATTATAAAGTGAAGGGGTTAGACTGGGTAATTTATTCCAAGATACATAAAATCCTGTATGATTTTTCTAAGGTTATTTGCATGGCTTCCTCCTTTACTGGCTTCATATCAGTTCAAACTTTCAGTGAGACCTACTCTGACTACCCAAATTAATTATCATCCTACAGTCTACTAAAATTCGATACACCTTTTCCCCCCATTTATTCTCTTTGTGCTTCATTTTGGCAAGTTTCTATTACTAGGTCTTCAAGGTTGATTTCTTCTTCTGCAATGCCTACTCGAGTGCTAATTCTACCCAGTCAGTTTCTCCCTTCCCATATATTTTTCGATCCTAGGTTGGGCTTGGTTCTTAACTATATTTTCCATTTCCCTCCAAAATGTACTCATCTTTCCTTAAATTTGTTTAAATATACAAGTATTTAATACACTTGCTAATTCTATCATCTATGCCATTTCTTAGTTTATTTCTATTGGCTTATTTTTCTCCTGTCATAGATTCCTACTTCTCAACATCTCTATTGTTTTTTTTTTTTTTTACTTTCTTTAAGCTTTATTTAAACATATAATGTAACCCCACCACCCTCAGCCAACCCCTCTTCCCCCCACCCCCCTCAGTTTGTTTTATGACATTAAGAGTCTCTGTTGGTTTTTCTCCCTCCCGATCCCATCTTCTTTCATTTTTACTTTTCCTACCACCTTAACTCCCACCCCCGTTGCATCTTTACTTCCTCATATCAGGGAGATCATGTGGTAGTTGTCTTTCTCCAGTTGACTTATTTCGCTAAGCATAATACGCTCTAGTTCCATCCATGTCGTCGCAAATGGTAAGATTTCATTTCTTTTGATGGCTGCATAGTATTCCAT
>ML104553.1:16175-26773 GCA_003697995.1 Taxidea taxus jeffersonii | reverse complement strand
GGGGCTCGGACCCTGAGACCATGACCCAAGCCGAAGGCAGAGGCTTAACCCAATGAGCCACCCAGGCGCCCCATAGGAAAGGCTTTTTTTTTTTAATCCGCTGGTAATAGACTATGCTAGCATGTCACTGAATATACCCATAGGAGGCAACTCCTCTTTCCAGTGTCCCGCCCTTGGAACAAGGACTAGGAAGTGCAGGTCAGGCCATGATGGACAGGAGGCCTGTGGGGGACTTTCTAGGGATGGTTGAGTCTCACCATAAAAGTGGGACAGCTGCTTTCTTGGGTGGAAATTACACTGAGACCTCTTAGTTAAGATACAGGGTCAGCTACAGTGTGCTCTAACAAAATCCAAAGTGACAATGGCTTGTACAAAACAGTTTATTTCTCCCTCCCACCACAGAGCTGGTATGGGAGTGTCACTGTATAGGGACCTAGGCCCTTTTCATCTTGTTCTCCGGCATACCTAAAGTTGCCCTTGGTGATGGTTAATCTTATGTGTCAACTTGATTGGGACATGGGGTGCCCAAATATTTGGTTGACAGTTATTCTGGATGTTTCTGTGCTTTCAGATAACTTCAACATTTAATTTGGTAGCCTGAGAACAGCAGATTGCCCTTCCTAATGTGGGTGGGCCTCTTCCATTCAGCAGCAAGCCTGACTAGGAACAAAAGGCTGACCTTCACTGCAGTAAGAGGGCATCCCTCCTGCCGGCCTGACTGCCTTTGTGCTGGGGCATTGGTCTTCTTCTGCCTTCAGACCTGAACCGAAGCATTGCTTTTCCTGGGCCTCGAATTTGCCTGCCTTCGGACTAGAAGCACACGGTCAGCTATCCCGGATCTCAGGCCTGCAGACTCAGCCGGGAACCCCTCCACTCTTCGGGTTTCGGCCTGCAGACTATAGACTCCTGGGACTTGTCAACCTCCAGAGTTGCACCAGTCGATTCCTTAGAATAAATCACTATATGGGTGTGTCTATTCATATACGTAAGTAAATATATAATATATGTATGTATATGTAAGCATGTATGTTAATTATATATGTATATACACACATGTACACACGTTCATCTATACACATATGTGCATTCATGTATACATGTGTTTGTAGCCACATACACACACCCTATTGGTTCTGTCGCTCTGGAGAACCCTGACTGATATACCCTTGCTCATATGAGCCAAGATGCCTCCCCACGGCTCTGTGTTCCAAGCAGGAAGGGAGAAAGGGGGAGGAAAGGCACCCCCCTTTTCCATCAGCCTGGATCCATAAGTTGCACACATGACTTTCGCTCATGTCCCACTGGCTGCAGTTTAGTTGTGTGGCCACCTATAGCTGCAAGGGAGGCTGGGGATGTATTCTTTATTCGGGCTGTTACATGTTCCGCTAAAAATTCTATTACCACCAAAGAAGAGGAAAATGAAATATGGTGGCAAGTGGAGTAGTATAGAACTGGAATGTTCCTCTTTCCTACCACGGAAGACGGGAGCCCAGCAGTGGTGAATTCCTGGTCCTGGGAGCATCACGGGTGTCATATCCATCCCGGGGGAAACTGCTCCAACTGTTGGACTATCCTGTTTTGGAGCTGGGAAGGAACAGAAGGGGTCAGAAATGCTTGCAACTTCCTTTTTTTTTTGGCCGAGCTGTACCCCCACATGGGCATCTCCCCCTCTTTTTTTTAAGCAATATGGTTTTACGCATTCAACTCAGCTGACTTGCATGGATGGATGGAGGAGGATGAGAGTAAGCCATTGTTTCCCCTGCCTGCTGGAAAACCCCCTCTGGGTGTTTGTGAAAAGTGCATATACTGATCCATCCTGGAGACTCTGTTCCTTGGTCTGGGAAAGAACCCAGGAATCTGTAGGTTTAACCAGACTGTTCATGTGACTGAATCAGGTAAATTTGGGAAGCCCCGGGCTATTTCCCCAGCTTATCCAGAGCCTATCTAGAACATGGAGACTGACTACAGGATTATTCATGGTACCATCCCAGAACAGGAGCTGTGGCATGAGGCTTACATAGGAAGATGAGGTGAGGTGAGGGGCTGTAGGGTAGTTCTCAGGGTGTGGTTTCCGAGGCTCCATGATGGCCAGCGCTGATGGCTCTTCTTTCCAGACTCTCCCTGACTTTTCTTCTGTGGCTTCTCACTTCTCCGGCCCGTGCCAATGGCTTTATTCTTTCTTGTCCACTGAGACCGTGACCTGGCCTCAGTTAACAAGACTGGGTCTAGCCCCACTCTCAGAGATGGCTCCGAGAAACGTGGCAAGGAGAAATCTCCAACTCGGGACACTGGGGGCCCCCACCCGTGCTGGGTCTCTGCATGGCGCAAGCCTGTGACATTCACCTTGCCACATGGCTTGTCCCTCTGCTTCAGTGGAGCCTTACCCCACAGCCTCCTCTTCCTCGTAAGTGTCGACTACTGAGTGATGAGATCTACTCAGCAGAAGTGGGAGAGTCGATCAAGGGATTCTTCCTCCAAGATTCTTACTGCCCTTAGCAAGTTGACATTATTGAATCTCCCCAGGTGTTGACGAGGGGCTCTGAGGACCAGGGGAGGGCTTTTCTCTCCAGCCCCATCAGCATCAGGCTGCCCTTCAGGTGGTCCTGGGGCAGGGATCCGGGGAGCAGCGGGGAGCCAGGCCACAAGCCGGGGCCTGCCTAGGCCCTGAGTCCTGCCCTCCCAGCTGTTGGAAGGTTGGCAACAAGTAGCAACCCCTCCTCTCGGCAGGCTGGCGGGGTGATCTGTCCTTCTCAGCCCATTAACACAGCGCACGCGGAGCAAGGTTAATGGAACCGAGATGGGGCTGGCAGGAGAGGGAGAGCCCCGTGGGGACCATGCAGCCCACCTCCTGTCGCTCAGCGTATTCTCTCCACTTCCTCGCTCTGGGCCCATTCAAGGAACGTGTCCATCTGGGCGCCTCTGCTTCAAGGAGACGGCAGGGAGGAGGGGCCGAGGGATACAGAGGCAAGAGGGCCATCTTTCTCCTGCACTCTTGCCCGAAGGGCCCTGAGGGAGGGCAGCCATCAGCTCAGTTAAGGGAGTCATTAGAAGAGAAAATCCGTTTTTATGCTCATAGACAGGTTGTGTGATTGAATTGTGGGTGCTGACAGAGGCAGCCTGGAAATCTTGGCGCACTAGGGACCTCCGTGTTTGCTAGGCGAGGTCCTAAAAGGGCAAGACAGAAGGAGTGCCGGGGAGAATGCTGTTCCCATCAGCCTGGCTCCCTTTACTCCTAAGTGGAAGGAAATGGCTCCAAGAGATGCTGGTGTGTCTGAGGTCCGCCAGCAAATCAGATGTAGATTAGGGGGGGGGGGGGGGGGGGGTGGTGAGGAAGTCCCCCAGCTTCGGGGACAATATGAGGTCAGTGGGTACACACTGCACAGATGAAAATGACACATTTCACAGCCCAAGGTCTGGCACCAATTTGAAAACCCGTCAAAGCTGCTCTGATTCCTTCCCTTTTGATGCAGAAAGTAGAGGGACCTCGCTCTGTGGCTTGCTGGGCGATGGAAGTGCTATGCTGCTCTGTGCAGTCCAGGCCTCAGAGGCGAGACCTTCCCCGCATCCTGCCTTCCTCCCCTCCTGGCCAAGTTCATTCTCCCACAGCGGGACGTGTGCGGAGCACGTTCACCTAGACGGTCAGGACGAGACTGTCACAGGACAGCACGCTCAGGTCCACTCAGGACATAAGGCATGAGTGTGTTTCGGGGCTCCCCCATCCCCTTTAATTCTTTGTTCTTAGCCCAGGCCCCTCCCACCAAACTGAAGTTGAACCCAGACTTGAGATTTGGACCTGGGGCCACCACCATCATGAGGCTGCCGGGTGCCAGCCTCCCCAGGCAGGAGGGCACCTGCCTCCTTCCACCCAGTTCCTGCAAATTCTTCCTAGACTTCTTTCCTGGGCTGTTTCTCAGCAGGTGCTAGAGATGGAAAGGTGTCCCCTAACTCTTGGTTCATGGGGACATTCCAGGCTGCAGGGCCTGGAGAGGTAGAGAATTTGAAGCCACTGGGGGAGGGGTGTATGTGCCTGTGTGTACATGTATAGTTTGGGAACAAGCAACTTCTGCTTCCTAATGAAAAAATAAAAGCTTGAAAGGGATTTGTTAAATCAACTAAAAGGGTCCCCTGGGATCTCCATCTCTCTGATGCACAAAGCATTCCCCAGTGCGCAAATGAATCAGGACCCACATGGATCCGATTTCACTCAGAAGCTGCACTGGCTTATAAAACCCAGAGAGGAAAATCGCCAAGGGCCAAGTTTGTTTTCATCTCTCTGTCCACACACTCCCAGAAGCTTGTTCTATCCTCTCCACCCTCTGGGGAGACGGGGTGTTTGCATGTTTGGGTGGGAAGGGGAGGAAGAGAAGTTCCCATCATGACGTCCAGGCCAGGTGAACTGTGAAAACTGGGATTAACTGTGTTATTTGTCAGAGAACGAGCGGGTCCTGCTCCCGAAACATGGAAACAGAGGGGGACAGACACTCAGGTCCTTGAGAAAGGGGCTCAAAGGGGACAGGAGAGTATCTTTATTCTCCTTTATGTCTCTCTAGGTCTTTTTTCTTCGGGCCTGACTAACCAGATGATGTGCAGGATGAGGCCGGCTTAGAAAACACCTGGGGAAAAACCCTGGGGTCTGCCTGGTGGCCCAAAGATATGCATTGCAGGGTTGTTTGAGAAACCCAAGCTCGGCCCACACTTTGTCCTCCCTCTGAGGGCTGCAGGATAACACTGCAAGTTGCTTGTGGTATAATAAAAAAGACTGTGAGATAAAATAAAATGAAAACCTCTGGACTTTGTCCAGGGTTCCTGGCCAACAGCTCCTAAAGCCCTTGGAATCTCCTGAGTGATAAGTGTGTGTGCTGTGTGCTAACGCTATGCCTCCAGCTGGGTTGGAATGTGTATGGGGGACCAGAGAGCTTCAGGATGGGGGCTAGTGACCAGAAAGCCCAAGCCCGGATTAAAGGGTCACAACTTTCAATCCGGGACGGGGAGAAGGACTAGAGGCTGAGTTCCAATCACCAATGGCTATTGATCTACTCAGTCATGCCTCCATCCTGAAACCTCCATAAAACGCCCTAACCAGGGGCTCCTGGATGGCTCAGTGGGTTAAGCATCTGCCTTTGGCTCGGGTCATGATCGCAGGGTGCTGGGATTGAGCCCCGCATCGGGATGCCTGCTTAGCAGGGGAGTCATCTTCTCCCATTCCTCCCTGCTTGGGCTCTCTCTTGCTATTTCTGTCTCCCTCTTTCTCAAATAAATAAATAAAATCTTAAAAAAAAAAAAAAGCAAACCCTAACCATCAGGGTTTGGAGAGCTTCCGGGTTGGTGAGCACATTGATGTGCTGGGAAAATGGGGGGCGAGGGGGCACGGAAACTCGGCCTCCCTGCCCCTCTCCCAGACCTTGCCCTGAGCAACTCTGGCATTTGGCTGTGTTCTTTCTAAACTGGTTAACATAAATAAAGCATTTTTCCAAGTTCTGTGAGTCATTCTGTGGAATTATTGCACCCGAGGTGAGGTTGTGAGAGCCCCGGATTTCTAGCAGGTCAGTCAGAAGGACAGGTGGCCCCCAGGTCTTTTGTGACTGGTGTTAGAAGTGGGGGCAGTCTTGTGGGACTGAGTCCTGAAAGCTGCGGGGTCTGACACTAGCTCTGGGTGGTTAGTGTCACAACAGGGTTGAATTATCAGGACACATGATTGGTTGCAGAGAATTGCAGAATGGGCTGTGGTCTGGAAAAGCCACACGTACTTGCTGTCAGAGAGAAGACACTGCATTACTGGAGCCCCAACTTGCCAGGCTCTTTGTGTGCAGACTGACAGGAAGCAGGGTAATAATTATATAAAATGACTGGTGAGGGTCACTGGAGACTAAAAAGGGCATAGGCAGACCCCAGTTCCGTTGTACCATCTCCTGATGCTCCCCCAACTGGGTCTCTGTCTCCCTGGGGAAACAGGCTTGTTTAGCTCATCTTTCTTTCTTTCTTCCTTCTTTCCTTCCTTTCTTTTTCTTTTTCTTTTTTTTAAAGATTTGATTTATTTATTATAGACAGAGAGAGAGAGAGAGGAGAGAGAACAAGCAGGGGGAGCAGCAGAGGCAGAGGGAGAAGCAGGCTCCCCACTGAGCAGAGAGCCTGATGCAGGGCTCAACACCAGGACCCTGAGATCATGACCCGAGCCTAAGGCAGAGGCTTAACCCATTGAGCCACCCAGGCGCCCCTTGTTTAGCTCATCTTGCAGCTGTCCAGGCCACTCTGCCCTGAGCCCCCACAACAGGTTCACAGTCGCATCTTCTCACCTGGGGGAGAGAAGGCCCAGTGACCACTCTAGGCCTGTAGCCTGTATCCCTGTTTCTCAAACCCTATTTCAAGGGCTTCCAAGTTAAAGCCCAGACAAGTCACACAGCTTGCCCAGGGTCACACAGCATATAGACCTGGAGGCGTGTGTCCTATTTCCTACAAAAATGCTGAAGCCACAGGCCGTGCTGCTTCTCCCCTCTCTAGGGGAGCATAGGGTACCTGGCTCCCCGACAGTCCCCCCTTTCCCCAGCCTCTTGGGCACCAGGGTCCTCTGAAGTGAAGAACGCTCCAGAAGCTCCGGAAGATGCTCCAGAAGCATCTGGTACCTGAAAAGAGAGCTGATTGGCCCCACGACACCAAAAGAAAACTGCAAAATCAAAATTAATAAATGTTTGATTACATGTCTACAAAACATGTCAACTAGTCAACTGCCACTTAACTCAACTCCCAGTTATTCCAAATTATAATTAATGTGGAGTGTGTCTGCAGCTTAAGATGATTGATACATTGCGTGGCCTCCAAGTATCAGACTGAATAGCAGATGGAGGTCACAAAATGACCCTGTCCCTCCCCATCTGTGCTTCCGAAGCAGAAAGCTGGAAAAGAACAGTAGAGAGGAGCTCCCGGGGGGAGGAGCCCAGTTCTGTTCTCCATGTGAGGCTCCTGGACCGCAAAAGGCAAATCTAGTTCATGGCCCACCTTCTCCAACAAATTTTAAATAACTCCCCATTCTCTGTCTCCCCGGCAGACAGAGCGATGGCTAACTCACCAGTTAGGTGAGTGAGGGCCAGTCCCAACATCATCTGAGGTTGGCTTTCTGGTGGCATCACAACCAAATGCCCCCAGACTGGACCCCCAGCTCTCTGGTGCCCAGTCCACCTGGGAAGGACTGGGGGGTACCACTGGGGTCGTGAATGGTCCACATTTATTCAAGAACATTCAACAGATAATTGTGCTAAGCATTAGGTTACAGGTGGTGGGAGTCCAAAAGTGAGCAAACTAGACCCCCTTCCCCTAGGGGGGCCCATGTCTAATGAATAACAGCCGCCAGCGTTTTCTCATTGGATTCTCGAAAAGAATCCAATGCCCTGGGAACACTCAGGGCAGATATTAGTTTAATTTTATCTCCTTTTTCAGAGAGGCCATTGAGGGGGTCTAAGTTGGCAGGTCGAGAGCCTGGATTCCATCCCCCCGCTTCATGTGCTGTTTCTATGCACCTTGTGTTCTCCCCAGCAGGCCAGGCCCCTCAGTGATGACCAGGGTGGGGCTGTCCCAGCAGCAAAGAACTGCTAATTGGGCCTGCGGGCTTCGGGACCCACTTTCGGGCTGGAGGCGGGCTGTGTCCAGCATGGGGGAGGCGGATGCCGGGGCCTCTGGCTGTTCTCCGTGCTCTGCAGCTTCTGGTGTTATCTGCAACTAATCAGCTATTTATTTCAGCCAATTCATTATGTTCTCTTTGAACCACGCTTCCTTTTCCGGGGAAAAGCTGCCCTGGAATTGGTTTGAACATCAAGGGCGAAATGTGCTGGGGGGCTGCATTCCGGGGCCAGCTCTGTGCTTCTGGGCCCACCTGCTGGCCGGCCCTCTGCCGGCAGGCTCTGCCACTGCACCTTGGGCAGAGACGGATGGGCTCAGCCCGCCGCTCATCCCCGGAGCACGCGTCCCGCCAGTCCTGCCTGCCAAGGTGCTTCATCAGCCTCCGCCCCGTCCCTGCGCTGGCAATCTTGGCCTGGGCATCAAGACGTCCAGTCCTCCATCAGGGCGCTGGGCTCTGCAGCAAATCGTTGTCCCCAGCTTCAATCCCTCCTGAGCAGCCGCCCGTCAATCACACCCCTCCCCCTCACCCTGTGCAGCTTAGCTCTGCTCCAGCCCTCCCTGTGCACTCTAACACCCCCATCACCCAGCCTGATCCCGTCACCTGCTCTGCCAGCCACCGCCCCCCCCCATGAAAATCTACTCCCTGCTGTCACTCGGGCTCCTCTCCTTTCCAGCCTACCCCACCTCCCCAAACTTTACCACCCGGTGCGCTGGGCCAGCCCTATGCTAGCCATGTTCTCATTCCCAGAGAGGGCAGTTGGGAAGATGGGAGGGAAGAGAGGGTCTCTCCTCCTCTCAGCCTCCACACTCTTTCCAGGTGCTGGCAAGGGGGTTGCCCTCACCAAAGCAAGCTGGGAAAAGCCCCAGAGCGGTGGACCACCAAGGCCTAAGTCTCTTCTCAACCTCTCCCCAGCCTCAAACAGTCAAAAGCCCAGAGAGTGAGGTTTCCCTACAGAATACTCCCTTCCTCTATCTCCAGCGGCCTCATCTTGGGGCTGCATGTCTGTCCCAAGATGGCCGCCTCCCTGGGAATCCAGTTGCCATGGCAACATGAAGGCAGCCCCCACAGATGCAAAAGGGGCAGGGGGCCAGAGAGTGAAGAGGGATATGAATTTGACCACAGTGGCTGTGCTGTGCCTTCCTGCCCCCATCTCAATGGACGTGGCCTTTCTGGAGCACAGGTGGGCAGGGGTCCTGCTGCGGGCTTTATGGCAGGAGGGGCCAGGGTGCAGTAGAGACCATCCCACTGCAAACGCAGCCTGTCATCCTGGGGGATTTGAGGGACCTGTGAGCGGTGGAGCACAGAAATAGAAGAATTATCCTCTAAGTCCAAACCCGTGATACATCAGTCTGGCCAGAGCTTGCTTGTGACAGTGTTGCCAAGACTATGGGAAAGGCTTTGCCCTAGAAGCTGTCAACCTCAGAGTTAGGATCATGGCCCAACACCTGCCACTCTCCTAACAGCCCCTTTGGAATTGGCATTCATGAGTGTCCTAAACCCTTCCTTAACCCATCTACATTTTCAGACTGTGACACCCCTTAGGGGAATGAGCTCCCTGAATTTGTGCCCAGCTGCTCAGCGGACGGGTACCCTATGTCCCCTTGGGATTTGGTGAACAACCTGCTCTTCACCCCACCCTTCCAACCCTCAGAATAGCACACGCTTTAATTTAACAGGAGAATATTTGGTAATGCCCACTGTGCCCCAGGTGATTTTACAATGTTACCTCGTTTATTCCTCACGAATTTATGAGGTGGCAATTCTAATCTGCATTTCAAAGTGAGGAGAATTGACGCGTCCACCAGGGGGCACAAGGCAGAGGTGGGATTCGAACTGGTGTGACCAGGCGGTCCTCCGTGCTTGCTCCCAGGAGGCCCCAAATATTCTTGAGCCTATTGGTCCGGAAAGTGTGAATATAAATTAAAATGGGAGGCTTAATTCTCCCAGTTAAAATAAGGAGAAGATAAGGAGAAGCCGTTTTCCTCCTCTCACTTTTGTTTCAGAGTGTTTCCCTATGTCCTTTTCAAATGCATGGGAATCTTTATAAGGGCTAGATCTGTCTCCTGCTGGTCTCAGAGCTCAAGCATTTCCTCAAAGACCTGAGAGCCACCTCTTGGAAATGCAAACATCTAGGAACATAGAGTCCCTCTGGTTGAGTTCCTATGGGAGGGCAGGAGCCTAACTTCGGTGGGTGCCTTGCTCCCATTTGCAGAACTACCTCTGGTTGCAAATTATGCGTTTGTTTTTCTTCTGGATAAAGCCAAGAAGCTAATGCAGATGGTTGCCCAGTTACCACGTAGAGGCAAGATGAAATATATGTGACAAATGGTGCTGTTAAGACCTCTTGTTTGAGGATGAGCTCTTGTCTCTCATGGTGTATAAACAAGGGATGTGTGTATAATGGGCTGTACCCGCCGGGCTACTGAAGGGAACCAGAACGCACCACCCCAAAGGACACCCCTTTGGCCAAAGGATTATTGGGAACGAAGGCCACTAAGGAACAGCAGAAGCAGGAAAAACTCTAACATCAGAGCACAAGTTTCCGTTTTGTCAAGAAACTTGACATCAATAAAGGAAATTTCCATGTGTACAAGTGTTTCCGTCTCCTGCAGCAGGAGGAGGAGAATCTTAACAGCTCTTATCAAAGGAAAAGGCACAGACTTCAATCTGTGTGACAATCCCTACTGAGCAAGCCCTGTTTGCCGTACGTTTCCTGGTCACCTTCCCATAACTTTCCTCCCCCCCGCCAAGCCCCAAGCCCATTTTTCTTTGTCTAGCCTAAAATAAGTCCCTAAATTCTGGCTTCCTTTTTGAGCCACGTTTTTCTTAGTGAACTCCGTGTGCAAGTGTGTGTAATTAAAACCGTTTTTATTCTCTGGTTAATCTGTCTTTTATCAGTTTGCTACAAACTGAACCCAGCCACTGAAGCTAGGAGAGTAGAGAGAAAAAGGGTTTTCTCTCCTACGCTATATAAGGCGGGGGGGGG
>ML104553.1:0-11175 GCA_003697995.1 Taxidea taxus jeffersonii | reverse complement strand
GGGCTGGACCTGGACCTTCTAAAGCAAAGAGGCAGACCAGCCTGGCAATGGGTTCCTCTTTTGCCTTATAACACACAAAAACCGCTGTGAGTGCCCCCCTGTGGGTAAGGGAAGCCTCAAAGATAACAATGGCTTGGCTCCCCTCCTGAGGTGGGAGTGAGGAGGAAGAAGGGTGGAAATACCTTTCATTCCTCACCAGGGAGCCCACAATGGAGAAAGCAAGATGCAGCTAGTCCTTTACGAGGCTATCCTACCACATTATCTTCTTAACAAACCACCCTGCTGCATTTCTAGAACAAATCTGATCATGTCTCCTCTCTGCTTAAAATGTTTCAGGGGCTCCCCCTTGCCCTCTGGACAAAGCCCAAGCTCCCACCACAGAGCACGTCAGGAGTGGGCTGGGCTTTTCCTGCCTTGGGAGTACGGCTGTCCCCTCTCCCTCCGCTGCCGCCGGACTGATGTAGAATTTCACCGTGTGTTTCCTCGTGCCCCCGTAGAACGCTTTCTCTCACTTGGTCCCTTAGCCAGGCAGTTCCTTCAGCCTGGGACACCTTCTGCTCTCGGCTCAAACTCCTCCTAGTCCTTCACCATCTGGAAGGGGGACCCGGTGGACTCGCTGCGTGTAAGTGAATCCCACCCTCTGAGATGCTCAAGAAATCCGAGGTGCCCCCCCCAACATGTTTATCCAGGGTATCATATAGCTGTTTTATCCTTGACTTGTTTAGCATTATTTAGCCCAAATATCAGAACTTAGCCCTCTGTATGAGATACATTGCTTCCCATTTTATCTTTAAAATAATTTGGTGGAGGAAGTTTCAATGCAGAGGGAGCTGGGTGGGCAGGCTTCGCTCCTCATGCAGACATGGGGGGGACTCCCCCGCCCCATCATCTTTAGTTAGAACCTCCGCCCAGGACTGGGGCCTATCTTGACCCCTGGAGGGAGGGGCCTTCTCAGCACCCCCCACCACCACACTGAAGTCCCTCACCTTGGAGAGTGTCAGGTCGAGCCCGAGACGTGGCCGGGAGAGATGGGAGAACAGAACAAGACCCCCCTCCCGGGGTCCTGATTTATCCAGGTTCGAGCGAGCGGTTCCCTGAATAACTTTTACCAGACTTGTCCTACAGTCCAGCTCCCATGCAGTCTGTGAGGGGTTTGGGAAAGAAGCAGCCGTGGAGTGTCTTCCGGGAGGGTCCCAGGGACAGTCCTGTTGCACTGCAGCCTGGAAGCCAGCTGGCCCAGAATTGCGCAGGGTGGCCCCTGGGGCCAGAGCACACTGGAGGGTCCTTCTTTGGGGACAGACACCTTTGCTGTTGAGAACACCATCTCCTTCCTCAAGTGCTTACAGAGACTCAGTACATTTTCTTTCCCTTTAACTCTTTCCTTTTCTTCTTGATGATGGGAGGTAGACAAGAGACAGAGGCCCTGTGGAGGGCTGAGGGTCATGGAGCAAGTGCTGATCGATAACCCAACTCCTAGAGTTGGATGTGCAGCTATACTGTGGCCCGGCTATGTTCTGCCTTGATGCCCGCCGATGGGGCCTTGGCTGTCGGCCTCTCATGGAGCCAGACTCTGCATGGGAGGAAGAGCTCTCTCTGCCCTCTGTGATGACCTCACAGCTCCCAGGAAT
This sequence comes from Taxidea taxus jeffersonii, assembly GCA_003697995.1. NCBI lineage: Eukaryota > Metazoa > Chordata > Mammalia > Carnivora > Mustelidae > Taxidea > Taxidea taxus. Next base: position 9,547 of record ML104553.1, on the reverse strand, counting down.
CAGATGGAAGTTGGCTGGGCTGTTCTCGGTGGGTCTCTGGGATACTATGCAGCCATGACCACATCCTTGGCACTGCGGGGCAGCGGTGGGAACTCTGCCCATGAGAATTTATAGGCCTAGGAATGCAGGAGGAGCCTGGGAGAGAACACCAGGCCCTTGGGGATCGGCATTCCCTCCTTCTCCAGGAAGCATTCTCGGACGACCCCACCAAGCATGCATTTGCCCACCAGGACCTCACCAAACCATGGTCATGCTTCTGCTCTCTTGCCTTCCAGGATGCACAACCTTGCAGCCCACATTCTCTTCCTTCTCTGTAAATCTCCATATCAAGTGGGTCACTGGGATCATTCCCATTTCTCCTAAGCAATGTGTCTGAGGCCATTTTGACTCTGGTCAGCCTGGTCTGAGTTTACATGCTAGTGGGCCTCCAGACCTCAGACTCTGTCCCCTCTAGCCCATTTTTCCTACAAATACCCACATGGGTCTTCCTTACATTCAGCTGTTGTCCTGTGATGTCCCTTCTCAATAATCTTCCATGGCTCCCTCTTTTCTAGTACCATCTAGTCCTTACGTACTCATCCTGCGTTGTGTTGCTTCCCAGCCTGGTTACCAGTGACCTTCACATGTGTGAATCACGGCCCCCTTTCAGTCTTTGCCTTGCATGGCTTTTTCTGATATTCTCTCCTCCCCAGATTTCCTATGGCCGCTGTATCTCATTTCTCCTCCTGTTTCTCCAACCATTCCTGCTTCTTTACTTTCTGCCCAAATCTTAAATGTTGATGTTCCCCCAATCTCCCATCCTTGGCACTTTCTTCTCTCTTTCTGTCCGTGTTCTCCTCGGATCATCTCGTCCAAAGGCAGAGCTCTGGCTCTTTGCTACATATTTGCTGTTGATTTATAAATCTACATCTTTAGTCAAGACCAGTGCTCTCCAAAGGGGTGTGTGCTAGAGGATCTCTCAAGGGAAGAGAAGAAAATATTGCTATTATTTTTATCTAAAAGGTAAGAAAGAAAATGTTTTTAAAAAAGATTTTATTTATTTATTTGAGAGAGAGAGAGAAGGCAAAAAAGAGTAGGAGCAAGGGCGAAGGACAGAGGGAGAGGGACAAGCAGACCTTGCACTGAGTGTGGAGCCCTATGCAGGGCTTGAATTCACAACCCTGAGATCATGACTGGAATCAAAATCAAGAGTCAGCTGCTTAACCAACTGAGCCATTCAGGTACTCCAAGGAAATATCCTTAAAAATATAGAATATGCGTATTGACACATGTGAATTATGAACAAATACACATATGTTGGGGGGCATGTGCTCAACAATGTTTTTGCTGATGGGGTGTGTGGCAGAGATTCCCAGGCATCCCAGAATTCTTCCGTGGTGACAGGAAGGGTCTGTGCACGTGGCTGCCAGGGATAGTAGTCACATTGCTCAGCACGCCCTTGCAGCCTGATGCAGCCTGGGACCAGTTTCTGGGATGCGAGCCGAAGTGATGTGTGCATACAGGGTTATACCCTGTAGGGAAGGAGTTTGCCCTCCCCTTGCCCGATGCCCCCTTTCCATGGGCTGAAACGCAGATGGCAGGGAGTCATCTTGGATTGTGCCCACGCAACAAGACAGGAGGGGCCTGGGTCCCCAACTACTTCGAGCTCCGCATCAGCCTAGATCGCTTATGCTAATGAGGGAGAAGGAAACCTCGTCCTACTCAAGGCACTGTTATTTCATTTTTTGTAACGGCAGTTGGATCTGTATCCCAGCAAATACAAGACACATGGCGTGCCCTGGTCTAGATTTCTCTCCCGAGCTTCAAATCCATATATGCTCCCGTATCTGGGGTCTCCATCCGTGGCACTCTAAGTAAAAGACATCTGAGCCAGAGCCCATTAGATGCCCCCCTCCCCCACAGCCTGTTCTTCCTTTAACGTATTTGGGTCCATTGCATCACTGTCCCCTGGAGCGGGCTCCCAGGCCACTGCTGACTGAGGTTCTGAGCGCAGCTGTTTGCATGCTTGGAGGGCTGGAGCCCCTCGGAGTGTGACTCTTCTGGAGTGATATCCCAGGTGTTTCACTTTTAGGCTAATAGAGAAGGAAAGAAGTTCTTTTTCGTGAGTCTTCGGGGAGGCCGAGGCCGATGAGTCAGTGGGGCTGTGGGGAGCGGGGGCTCACGTGGGGAGAGGACTGAAGCCTGAAGCTGAAGGAGCTGTTTCCACAGGCATGCTGTGGAATTTGGGGTGCACGCTGAGCTGCCACAGGCCTGGGGGAATCAGAGTGCAGAACAGAGTGCCAAGTGAGCCCTCCTCCTTGCTCCGGCATCTCAGAGATGGGTAGTGGAGCAGCAGGGCCCAGCATCTTTGGTGTGGACGTCAATGGGGGCCCCTGTTAGGACCAACTAGGAAGCAGCCTCATGACAGAAATGGTGCCAAAAAGGCACACAGGAGGACTTTGTTTCCCAGCTGCCTAGCAGGTGATGCCATATTTCTTTTTTTTTTTTTTTAAGATTTTATTTATTTATTTGACAGAGAGAGATCACAAGTAGTCAGAGAGGCAAGTAGAGAGAGAGGAAGGGAAGCAGGCTCCCTGCTGAACAGAGAGCCCGATGTGGGGCTCGATCCCAGGACCCTGGGATCATGACCTGAGCTGAAGGCAGAGGCTTAACCCACTGAGCCACCCAGGTGCCCCCATATTTCTAAGTTACAGCTGGAAGAGTGTGGACGGAAGTGTTGGGCTCCACTTCCAGTGCTCACCTCCTCCTAGTGCAATTCGGTTACTATGCTCTCTCTTTCCTCTGCTGCCTGAATGGTGTTGGAGTGACCTTGGAAGCCACAGGATGGTGGCAGCGTAGGTCCAGACCACGGTTAAGAGGAGAACCTCCCCAGAGTGCAGCCCAGTTGGAAACATCCCAAGTGTATGTTTCAAGCAGAAGTTAATACTGAGATTTAGGGATTGTTTGCTCTAGAGCCACCATTAATTATCCTAACCAACAGAGTTCTCTAGTGGCTTTGTGAGTGAAGGGCAATGACAAAGGGGAGGTAAAGCAAGAGAGGGGGAACAAAGACATTGCGTATTGACTGGAGGTGGCAGGCAGATGCCCATGAGTGCACGTGAGGCCCTCCTCAGGGACATCAGGGAGATGAGATCCTATTAACTCCTAAGTCCAGGCAATCTTTCCTTTAATGGTTTTCTATCTTGTCTCCCTTGGACATTCAAAGGGCCTTGAACACATACTTATGAAAGTACATTCTCCCTTCTCTGTGTATGCAAGCCTGTGTGTTTCCACACATTGGATAATATACATAAGATGTGTGTTATGCATATACATATAATTTATTCTTTTTTAAAAGCCCGTTTCATCTTCTGGAGCTTGCACTATGAAATTATAAACAGCATGGGATCTTAAAAAAACAAACCTTTTTATTTATTTTGAGATAATCACAGATTCACATGCCATTGTAAGGAATAAGATGGAGAGATCCTGGGCACCCTGATGCCCTTTATCCAGGTTACTCTGATTAGTAACATCTTTTGAATTTAAATCTAAACTACTCTTAGATTTTTGCCAGCCTACTGGGTGTAGTGGTATCTAACTGTGTTTTTAATTTGCATCTTTCTGATGACTAATGATACCGATCATCTTCACATGAGCTTCTTGGCCATTCATAAGTCTTCTTTGGAGAACTGTCTGTTCAGATTCTTGGCCTACTTTTTTTTTCTTTTTAAATTCTTTTTTTTTCTTTTTATTTAAGCTTTATTTAAACATATAATGTAACCCCACCACCCTCTCTTAACCCCTCTTCCCCCCACCTCCCTCAGTTTGTTTTATGACATTAAGAGTCTCTTTTGGTTTGTCTCCCTCCCGATCCCATCTTGTTTCATTTTTCTTTTCCTACCACCTTAACTCCCACCCCCGTTGCATCTCCACTTCCTCATATCAGGGAGATCATGTGATAGTTGTCTTTCTCCAGTTGACTTATTTCGCTAAGCATAATACGCTCTAGTTCCATCCATGTCGTCGCAAATGGTAAGATTTCATTTCTTTTGATGGCTGCATAGTATTCCATTGTATATATATACCACCTCTTCTTTATCCATTCATCTGTTGATGGACATCTAGGTTCTTTCCATAACTTGGCTATTGTGGACATTGCTGCTATAAACATTTGGGTACACGTGCCCCTTCGGGTACACGGGATCACTATGTTTGTATCTTTAGGGTAAATACCCAGTAGTGCAATTGCTGGGTCATAAGGTAGCTCTATTTTCAATTTTTTGAGGAACCTCCATGCTGTTTTCCAGAGTGGTTGCACCAGCTTGCATTCCCACCAACAGTGTAGGAGGGTTCCCCTTTCTCCACATCCTCACCAGCATCTGTCATTTCCTGACTTGTTCATTTTAGCCATTCTGACTGGTGTGAGGTGGTATCTCATTGTGGTTTTGATTTGTATTTCCCTGATGCCCAGTGATGTGGGGCACTTTTTCATGTGTCTGTTGGCCATCTGGATGTCTTCTTTGCAGAAATGTCTGTTCATGTCCTCTGCCCATTTCTTGATTGGATTATTTGTTCTTTGGGTGTTGAGTTTGCTAAGCTCTTTGTAGATTTTGGATACTAGCCCTTTATCTGATGTGTCGTTTGCAAATATCTTTTCCCACTCTGTCAGTTGTCTTTTGGTTTTGTTGACTGTTTCCTTTGCTGTGCAAAAGCTTTTGATCTTGATGAAGTCCCAATAGTTCATTTTTTCCCTTGCTTCCCTTGCCTTTGGCGTTGTTCCTAGGAAGAATTTGCTGCGGCTGAGGTCGAAGAGGTTGCTGCCTGTGTTCTCCTCAAGGATTTTGATGGATTCCTTTCTCACGTTGAGGTCCTTCATCCATTTTGAGTCTATTTTCGTGTGTGGTGTAAGGAAATGGTCCAATTTCATTTTTCTGCATGTGGCTGTCCAATTTTCTCAACACCATTTGTTGAAGAGGCTGTCTTTTTTCCATTGGATGTTCTTTCCTGCTTTGTCGAAGATTAGTTGACCATAGAGTTGAGGGTCTATTTCAGGGCTCTCTATTCTGTTCCATTGATCTATGCGTCTGTTTTTGTGTCTTGGCCTACTTTTAAAACAGATTATTTGCCTTCTTATTATTGAGTTTTAGTAGCTCTTTATATATTCTAGACACAAGTCCCTTATTAGAGACATGATTTGCACAGATTTTCTTCTATTCTGTGAGTACCTTTATACTGTCTTGACAGTGTCCTTGAGGTTTTGATAACATCCACTTTATTTTTTTCCTTTTGTTGCTTGTGAGAAACCGTTGTCTAATCCAAGGTCATGAAGATGTACACCTATATCTTTTTCCAAGAGTTTTATACTTTAAGCTCTTTCATAGAGATGTTTGATTGATTTTGAGTTAATGTTTATATATGGTGTGAGGTAGTAATCTGACTTTATTCATTGTGGATCTTTATTTGCCCCTCTGCCTTTTGTCAAAAGACCTCTCTTTTTCTCCCTTGAATTGTCTTGTCATCCTTGTTGAAAACCCAGTGACTAATTGCGATGGCCTGTCTCTGGATTGTCAGTTTTCTTCCATCGGTCTTAATCTTCCCTATTACATTCTAAGTTCCTTTTTAAAGATGCCTGGCTCCTCCTCGGGGCACCTGGCTGGCTCAGTCAATAGAGCACGGAGCTCTTGATCTGGGGGTTGGGAGTTCAAGGCCCCACATGGGGTGTAGCGATTACTTAAAAATAAAATCTTAAAAAATAAAATAAAATAAAACCGGAAGCATCAGAGGAAAAAAAAAAAGATAGCTGACTCATCCTCATAGTCCTGACATATGTTAGGGTATGGGTAAGTGCAGGTAAATCTGAGCAATGACCTCACTGAGCTGAAAAGAAGACCAGAGTGTTTGTGGTAAATGATGAGAGGTAGACAGATTGGGCTGTCTCAGCTAGCTTCCTCCAGGATGGACAACCCAAAAGTAAGAGCGAACACCCACACAGAAGTCAAGGCTTTTTGATAATTTAATCTCAGAAGTGACAACCCACTACTTTCGCCGTATTCTATGTATTAGAAGCGCATCACAAAAAAAAGTCCCACCCAAGCTCCAGGAGAGGTGACTGCCCACAGGTGTGAATACCAGGAGGCGGGGATCTTAGGAGCTGCTACCACCTACATTTTGTCACCAAAAGTATTTAACTCTAATCTAATTGAGCTCAGGATCTAAGGTACAGTTTACAGGAAATACAGGGAATAGAGGAAAAAGTTCAATGGCACCATAAGGAAATAACCCAGAGAGCTCAAAAAAGGGGTACATTTTGCCAAACCATCAGGTCAATTGCTTCAAAAAATCAAGGTCATGCCAGAAAAAAAAAAAAAAAAGAAAAAAAAGGTGAGGGTTCTACTTTTAAAATGGAAGAAGGCTAAACAGATAGAATAACCAAATGCCATGTTTGATCTTATCTGCTATTAAAACACAGCTATAAAAGACATTTCTGCAATAATTGTGGAAACCTGGATATGGGCTATTGGATGATATTAGGAAATTATTAATTTTTTAAGGTGTGAGAGTGACTTCCTGGTTACTTAGGAGAGTGTCCTTTTCTTTAAGAGATACGGGCTGACATAATTAGGATATTTCTTGATGTCTGCAACTTATACTCAAACAGTCTAGAAAAATACTTGGATAAAGCAAATTTGACAGTATGTTAATTGTAGAATGTATATTTGGGGCCTATGGGCTATTATTGTATTATTCTTTGAGCTTTCCTGTATGTATACATTTGTTTTCATAGTTAAAGGTTGAGAGGTTTAAAAAAAAAAAAGGCAGTCTTCTGACTTTAATTTAACCCACAGAGATGAACCCTAACACATTTCTCAGGCCTTGTGAAAAATATCTCAGTTTTTCTCACATAGACACTTAGAGTTTGCTTGGTTCGTGTCAAATCTTGTTCTGGAAAAGATTTAAGGTGATTTCTTGCCCCACCCCCAGCCCTTGCCTTGCTCCTGGGGCAGCAGGGCCCAGGAGGAAGGAGTGGAAGGAGCTGGGTCAGAGCAGGCTCCTGTGTGGGTCTGTTCTTATGGAGGCGGGTGAAAACTCAGGCCTGGATTGGGTTCCTGGCTCTGATGCTTGCATGACCTTGGGCAAGTTCCTTAATTACTCTCACCTATGGTTACCTCAGTTGTCCAAGAGAAGGATGACCTGCCTCAGGGCTGGGGAGGGGGTAGGGTTGGGAGCCATGATGTGGCTTTCAGGGAATGCTGCCTGGGAAGAAAAGAAGGGCCAGGGTGTGAGTTTTCCAGGTCCTGAGGCCCTAGATGTTCGGGTAGGGAGGCAGAAGGACTCTGAGGCCCCTGGGAAGCAGAGGAGGGAGGGGGCCAGAGAGCAAACCTTAGGGACAGACATGGGTGGGGTGTGGGGAATGAGCCAGTGCCACCGGGGCACTGAGCCCTGTGCCATGACGTGTATGATCTATAAAGCAGACTGTGGGCCCAGGAAGGGACTCCTTTTTTTTTCTTTTCTCACCAGCACCTTTCTTTGGAATCAATCGCTTGGAAAATATTTGGCCTTTTCCACTTGGTGTAGCTGGGCTCACAGCAACCATCTGTCTCCCGTCTGCCTGCCCCCCCTCTTTCTCATGAGTCCAGCTTCCGTGAAGAGGTGGCTTGTTGGGTTACAGAGGATCACGCAAAGCCTTCTAACATGAGCTGCCTGCCTGCCACTGTCTCCGGAACAAAGCCTCTCTCTTGTCACAGGAAGCTCCATGGCCTGGGAGATCATCTGCAGAAAATAAGGAGCTGGCCGGTGAGAGGCACCCATGTGCTCATCAGTTGAACACCATCCCCCCAGAAGGGAATTTGCTTCCCTTGCCCTGCTGTCTGCTGGACACCCCGGCCAGAGGTGGCTGCTGGCCTGGCAAAGGCCAGAACAGGCTGAATGAGCCTGTTGGGTTCCCTAGCTTTGTACATCACCTAGAAATCCATAAACAGGGGATCACAAATGAGTGGAGCCCAGGGCTTTGTGTTCAGTTGGCAGGTGGAGGGATAAGGAATGGAGCAAAGGGGAGGGGTTCTCCTCAGTCAAGGAGAACTCTCTGGAACTACAAGGAGGAAATGGTGGGGGGCTCCCTGGGGAGTGAGAAGGGTCAAAAATCCCACCATTAATATGCAATGCCTTTGGGTTAAGCACTGGTCTTAAATATGGCAAATATCCCCACAAGTGTACGGGGTGGAGTCATGAGCCCTGCCCCCCACAGACCATCTCAACAAGGATGGAGCCCCTAGCACATTACCAGTCGGGGCCGGTCTCTGGAGGTTTGGAGTCGGAGGATCCCCTCTCTGCTAGTCTCTCTGTCTGTGGCTGATGATTATAAGGCAGGGCGTAAGGGCTGCTGTAGAAATGGGAGCCCTTGCTCTGCGAGGCTGAGGCCAGGGGGACCCAGGAACCAGCAGCGCCATCCACTGAGGGCTGATAGGGGCAAGTTGGTATGGAGGACATAGGACCTTTGCTGAACTGCCCTGGAAGAGCTAAGGACGCACAGGGCAAGAAGCCAGGAGGTCTAGGCCAGCCTCCTTTAGCACACACCTGGGGCGAGTCCCTTCTCTTCTGATCCCCTGGTTTCTCGACCTTTGGGAGGCCTGGCCAACTCCAGACTCTCCCAGCTGCATCTGTAGGGTTGGGGCCTGGGCGTCTCATTATTCAAACGCCTCCCAAGTGGTTCTTCTTACTGCTGGGTGATGGGCGGTGAGGGGAGAGCTCGGGGGTGACAGGAGCTTTCTTCCAACCTCTGAAATCCCAGGACTTCCTCTGTGAAAGGTCCAGAGTTCCAAGGGGTGACCCAAAGGAACTCAGACCTCCTGCTGGTGGGTTAAGTGAAGGGACACCACCAAGCTGATGGCATTTAGTCCGAGCTCAGTTGGTGTGAGCCTTCCCCACTCTCACTTCAAGTCCCTATGAAGGTAGCCAGGGCAGAAGACACAGTCTGAGAGTGGAGAAGCATGACAAAACAGGAAATGCCCTCCAACAAGGAAAAGGGAGGGAGAGTAGGAGTTTGCAAGAATCTCTTTGCAGTCTTAGGCCTTTTTCTTTTTTTACTCTTGGGGGCCAGTGAGAAGATCAGTTTGCCTGATCTCAAGTAAGGGGGCCTTGGAAGGGTGAGTCCTTCACCGCTGGCATCAAAAGAGACCCCAGAATGGGTGCCTGGCTGGCTCAGGTTGGGGGAGAGTGTGCAACCCCCCACCTTTTTAAAAACTATTTTATTTATTTATTTGAGACAGAGAGAACACAAGCAGGGTGACAGGCAGAGGAAGAGGCAGACTCCCCGCTGAGCAGGGAGCCCCATGTGGGACTCAAACCTGGGACTCCAGGATCATGATCTGAGCAGAAGGCAGACGCTTAATGACTGAGCCACCTAGGCGCCCCGAGAGTGTGCAACTCTTGATTTAGAGTTGTGAGTTCAAGCCCCACGTTGAGTGTAGAGACTACTTAAAAATTAATAAACTTTAAAAAGAAGGAGAAATCAATGACCCCAGAGTGATGCTGGAGGTCTCAGGAGGAGCAGGTGGGGGAGCTGCCC